>VYXD01014181.1:0-47465 GCA_013397195.1 Hylia prasina
GAATCTTTGGTAGTACCTAAATTCTAAGTTAATACCAAAAGTTTTTAAGATTTGGGTTTTTCTTTACCTATTTTGAAGTTCAGGGACTAGTTGTGTTTTCTTTCTCTACTTTTCTTGAGATTTTTCTGGATTTCCTTAAACTTTTCGGTATTGTCAGTAGATGTTCAGAGTTTTCCAGCTGCTTTCCTAAGTGCTCTGAAGTGAAATAGTTTCCAGTACTTCTAATTTGTCTGGAACCTTATTATTGTTACACTTTCCTCAATTCCTGTCTTGTTAGGAGTTATTTAGCTAAGGATCTCGTTGGCAAGTAATCTTTTCTGGTGCACATTTTAGCAAAGATGCTTTAGTTCTCAGTATTATCTTTGTTCTGCTCTTGTATTTAAGAGTGGATCAGGCTTTTCCATTGAAACATTTGTAAAAATGCCTTTCAGTCTGATTTTTGCTCTTGTGCTTATGCTGTATAAATTGGGGTCAGGGATCTTTTCAGGTGCCATTCTACAGAAATATATTCTTGGGTTGCACTCCTGTGGAACTGCTCACTTAAGCTGTCATTCTGTAATCCCACTGCTTTGCAGCAAACTGGAGAGTTGTTTAGTTCTTTACGTTAACTTTGGCAGATGACTTTGGTTTTTTTGCCTGAGTGACCTTTTCTGCTCTCACACTGCTCACATCTGGCTCACTGAGGATTCATTAAGCACCAGTATTGCTACAAAAGTCATGGAAAAGACTTGCCCAGATAAGCTTAATTTCCTACAAAGATATTCCTGCAGACCCTATCTGCTCTAAACAGTTATAGTTTGCTACCAGAGGGAATGACATACTAAAGGAGGTGACAGGGAAGGGAGTAACACAAAAACAGGGGTGCTTGAATAAATAATGAACAACTTCCACTTGTATGTGAGAGGGCTTTTGTGCCTTATTGGTCTTTCCATGTCCTCTAATTCTGAACTCAGAACTTTTTAACTCTAACTAAAAATAATAGAAGTCAAACTCTCTTGCTTCTTTGCATCCTTCTTCTAGCCTGGAGTAATCTTTTATATGTTAAATAAACTAGATGCAATGGGGTTTAACCTTAGGTTTAATTTCAAAACTAGTTCACTAAAATGTTTTGATGACTGTTAGTAATAATGCTGAGGAAACAGCTCTACTGATGAAATAGTAGTTACCATTCAAACTAATCATTAGCCTGTTTTCTAGTCCCTTTCAGATGCTCTGATTTCACTCCAGATGGTCTATCCTCGACGAAACCTCTCAGCTGACCAGTGGAGAAACGCACAACTACTGAGCCTCATCAGTGCCCCCAGTACAATGCTTAATCCTGCACAGTCTGACACAGTATGATCTTTTCATTTACATTCTGTGATAGAGTTATGTAAGGTTTTTTTGTGTAAAATAGTTGTCTGTTGAATTACCTCTGTGCGACTTTTGGTCAGAGCAGTAAATGTGCTGATTAGCAGCACAGGGGAAAGGTTTCTCTCATTAAGTAAAGTTTCTGTTACATTAACTGGTGTCTTTAGTTTCAGTAATTTGTTGACTAGAAGATGAAGGGGAAACAATGTTAACTTCTGCTGTCCCAGAGGGGAGGAATCCTGTGTACCCTCTCTGGTGTTTCTGAGCCAGGAGATTGGAAATCAAACTGGTCCTTCCTTTAAAATTTGTGTTTGCACTTGCTGCTTCAGTTGTGATATGAACAGTTACCTTTCTGAAAAAAACGGAAGCTTTAACAGCTGTCAAGTTGTGATTAGTATCCACCAAAAGCTTTTAATTCTTAAATATTGTTAAATACAATGTTTATTGAAAATAAATATTTGTCAAAATTTGTTTAAGGGACTGGAGGGTATGGAAGCTCACTTAATATTCTAACCCTCAGTTTCTGAAGTGTTACTGATCAGCAGCCTTCTATGATTCATTAGCATTTAAGGCTTTTATTTGTCCCTTTTTGCTAAGAAGTACTTATAATTAGTGTGCTACAAATTACTGGTTTTTTAACAGATGCCGTGTGAATACCTATCTCTGGATGCAATGGAAAAATGGATCATTTGTGAGTAAAATATTCTGAAACGGCTCACGGTTGTATTAAAAAAAATAACATTCAAAAGACTACTTGCTTTCTGTACTGTACAATAGCTGTTGTATTCAAATAAGATTCTGGACAACTTGATTAAATTTGCTTTGTACTAACATGCAGTGAAGCTAGAATTCAGCATGTGCTGCTGGAGTAGAGTGTGTCATCTGTTTGTTCCAGACTTGGACTGGAAGAGAGGGTTTCAGTAATTCTGATGAAAATAGTGAAATAATATCAGCATAAAATAATTAATTTTACAAAAATATTGCAAAAATACCTCCATTAGAAGTGGGGAGGTATTTTTTATATATTAGAAAACGTTATCCATTAAAGAGTTTATTAATGATCTATGCAAGCTATTTAAGACAAAATACATAATCATCTCACTGTTCTCTGTCTTTGTGCATCTGATTTATGACATACATCAATGTGAACTTCTGAAGTTGGATTTATTTTGTGCCACGGAATCCTAAATAGTGATGCTACAGCTTTGAATCTTTGGAAACTTGCACTTCAAAGCAGCTCTTGCTTGGCTCTGTTTCGAGACGAAGTGTTCCATATTCACAAAGCTGCAGAAGATTTGTTTGTAAACATAAGAGGGTAAGTTTTTGTTCTCCTTTCAGAATCTCTGTTAAAAACACCATATTTATTGAAGAACTGTTTCAAACATATTACTGCTGCTTTATATAAGTTTTGCTTAAGTACACAAATGTTTTTGTTTGCTATCTTGACTATTTCTTTAATGCATGACTTTTAAGGGCCTGATTTCGTAACCACCACACCTTTTTTATCTCAGCCTGATGAATCAGTCTGTAAAATGGCAAGTCTCTAATGATCTCACCCATAAATCTTGATTTACTAAAGGGAAATGTTACAAATGTGGAGTTTGCTTGAAAAACTCCATCTTACTGTTTCTGCAGTACATTATATGAAAACTCAGAAACAAAGCTGACACATCTACCAGCAAACACCAGGAGCACTTCAGTAGAAAGAATTTTTGGCTTGGGTATCCAGTTTTGGCATTTAGCTCTGCTCAGGAACTGTTGTGTTTTCTGCTGTATCCTGCTTGCTATAACATTGTAGCTCCTCTCAAGTCCCACTCAGCTCTTGCTGAAATGTGCTGCTGATTGTTATACCACATCTGATTGGTTTTTACTTGCAGCTACAACAAGCGTATTAATGACATCAGAGAGTGCAAAGAAGCTGCTGTTTCACATGCGTAAGTGTCTTAAAAAGTTTTTCTGTCAGATGTTAGGATTTGTTTACTCAAAACAAAATTATAAAGATTGTACAAACGGAATTTGTCAAAAGCAATTTGAATTAGTCATGCGTTTTCAAGTGGGATCATTTACTGATTGTTCTTTTAAATCTGGACTTGCTTAATGTCATTACCAGTTTAACTTCCCAAGTTTTAGATTATTTTTCAAATTATCAGGATGGGGGCATTTAGTTTATTCATTGGTTACATTTTATCTAATTACAAAATGCAGATCAAATAGGAATGTTTTAATGTAGTCAAATGCACATCACAGAGAGGAGGCAGAGAACTTGGGGTTTAAATTTATTGATTCTTCAAGAATACATGGTGTTGGTGATGAGGATACCAATTTTTTGAACCACATTCTTCAAAATCTTGAACTTTTGAAGCTGGTGTAATGTAATCTGCCTATGCTTGGTCTTAAATGCTTTTGGAAGTCAAGTATTCTGTGGCTAGTGGATAATGCATGTTCTTTTGATGCAGTGGTTCAATGCATAGAGAGAGACGCAAGTTTTTACGTTCTGCACTCAAAGAACTAGCCACTGTCTTGTCTGATCAGCCAGGCCTGTTGGGTCCCAAGGTAATGACAGCTTTTATGCTTTGCATTTGTCCAAAAAACAGTGTGTTTCTCAATGGTAAATGCAATATTTATTTTCTTTTTTTGGGGGGAAAACCCCTCACTTCACTCTAAGAAAACGTACTTAATTTTTTAAAATTCTTGGATTTTAGAGATTGGTTGCCTCTTGAGTGCACGAACTATTCAGCTGTTGTGTATATTGATAAGCTTGTGAATAATTTCTGTTTTTCAGGCACTTTTTGTATTTATGGCATTATCCTTTGCTCGTGATGAAATTATTTGGCTTCTTCGCCATGCAGATAATATGCCAAAGAAGAGCGCAGATGATTTCATAGACAAGTATGTTCATTTTTAATGCAGTACCTTCAATACTATAATTTCACAGGCAAAATAAATTTGAAGGCAATGGAATCTCAGAAAAGGTTAGCTATATGGAGCAGCTGAGAATGTTCAGAAAATTTTTACTTGGAAATATTAAGTGTCCCATCAAAACAGTAAACTAGACATACTGTCCTAGAAATTGGAGCACATCAGTGAAAGTTCATTTACAAAATAAAAATATTTTATATAAGTTTCAGGTTTTTAACTTTGAATAGGCAAAAAATAAAGTGTCTTCACTGATGTTGCATTGATCAAATCAATGAAGGAGGCAAGAAAACTTTCAGAAAGCTTTATTTGTTGATTTGTAGAATGCCTCTTGTAGCAAAACTGTCTTTTAAATCAGCTAAGCTTTATTTATGTAATACAGCCTTAGTGTCACCATAAACAGATAAAAATGAGAAATATGATAAGATCTTGCAGGTGTGTATAGGCAGGAGACTGCTCAAGGTTATTGGACACAAGGTTGAATGAAAGACTGCAGCAATTTAAACAAGTAACAATCACAAAGCCATTTGTAGAGCTGGAGTGGGAAAATCTTGGATTGTCTCCCCTGGATTTAGGTGCTAAGGAAATATGGAGGTTCCAGAGCCTCTCTGAAACAACCTGTGCAAGTATTTAACCATCCTCATGGCTTGGGAAAAAAAAAAAAAAAACAAACAGAAAAGCAGTTATTAAACTTGTATTTTTCAAGTTTAACCACTTCTTGAGAAAAACATTTTTTTCAAATTGAGCTGTACAGAAGGTCTTCTTATTCAGAAAAAGAACTGAATAGTTACACAAAGCTTTGAGGGTTACTATGGTGGTATCCTGCTAACTTACGTCCTGTTGAGTGGATTTGACCTTGCAGAGAAAATTATCTATGTAAGCTCCTTTTACAACATTAACAAATATTTTCATGCAGAAGTTAGCAATTTATAATCATTTCAAAAGCAAGATATAGGAGGAAATGTCCTTCAGAAGCATCTCACTGATAGAAATTAATATTTTGAGTGATCTTTGTAAGCTTTTCCTTGTCTTTTTGTCTAGGCACATAGCTGAGCTAATATTCTACATGGAGGAGCTCAGGGCACATGTGAGAAAATATGGGCCAGTGATGCAGAGATACTATGTCCAGTATCTCTCTGGCTTTGATGCAGTGGTCTTAAATGAGCTCGTGCAGGTATGGCAACATCATGGTTCTGGGTTCTCAAATGCAAATTTTAACAAGGGCTTTTTGTCCAAAATGATGTCATAAAATGCATCCCAGTTCGTGGATTTTGATGGGCTTTATGGAATAAAATTAATTTACTGTTTAGTTTTGGGATTTAGAGTTGTACTTATGGTTTCTATATAGAATGGCAGAATATCCAAGGCTCATCAAAAGCTCATCTGCACAGGGCACCCCAACAATCCCAGCCTGTGCCTGAGAGTGTTGGCCAAATGCTCCTTGAGCTCTGGTGGCCTTGGGGTTGTGACCCAAGCCCTCAGGATCCTGCTCAGTGCCCAACAACCCTCTGATGAAGAAACCTTTTCCTGATACCCAACCTAGACCTCCCTGGCACAGCTTCATGCCATTATGAGTGCTATGAGTTGATATACTTCAGTATTCATATGTGGATATTATGAGACACTGTTATGTTTAGAGACAGTGAAACAGGTCCTGTCACTGAAGGAGTGCAGAAACCTTTTCTTATTTAGCTCAACCAAGAAATGATGAACTTTCTGAAGTGCTTTGGTTTTATTCCCTACTGACCCCACTAGATGGAGCCCAAACTGAAACGAGGGGGAAAAAACGGGCTTGAATTTTAGTTGTCATTAGTTCATGAAAGCTATCAAGCACCAGATTGAGTTCCAATTTGGATTTTTCAGCGTTTAGGTTTCAATGTCGTTTATTGCTGGAATTACGAGAAACTTCTGCATTGCATTACTTAACAAAAGCGTGGTCCTATTAGTGGCTAAAACTAAAAAGATTTATGTTGCATTTTGGAAAATTTGAATGTTTAGTAAAATAAATTTGAATTTTTAATTAAAAAAAAATTTGAGAGAGGGGTTTTTTGGAGGTAAAGTGATGCTGATATGGGCTTCATTATATCCTGCCACAGGCAGGTTTTCTTTGCAGACAGGACAGAAAATGTAGCATAGCTACATTTACTGACAGATTTTCCTGTTTTGAGCTGATGTTGGTTTGGAAGCAATCTTTCCTGGGTATTTGTCATCAACCAATGAATTAAAAAGTGAAAGCTATTAAAAAGCACTATTTGAAATATTCCATTGATTGAGTTGCCTTTTGTAGGTTTTTGAACATTTCAGAGTATAGCTGATAAATGGGGCATGGATATTGACATTGTTTCATAAACCAACTTTAAAGTAATAATAACAATAACAACAACATTTATTTTAGAATCTTTCAGTGTGCCCAGAGGATGAATCAATCATCATGTCCTCTTTTGTAAACACAATGACTTCACTAAGTGTGAAACAAGGTACGTTTAAATGGACTTGGAAAATTGGTAACAGACTGGCAGATTCCTTTGAAAAGTTTCATCACTTTTGTTTCATGTAATTAGCAGAAGGAGATAAACTGTATTTGTTTCTTTCCCTTGTTTCTTTCCCTTGTTTCATTCCCTTGTTTCTCTTTCCTTTTTGTATCTGCTTCTTGTGGTGTGTCCCCTTTCCAAAGAATGCTATTGGGTAGTAATTCTACTTTTAATACAGAAAACGTATTACATAGATTTTCATCTAGATATTTTAATTCCTTTTACTGCAACTGTACTGGATCAAAGTTCTTGGGTAAAAACACGAGATTCATTACCCAAATAATTCTTTACTGCTTTGGGGTTTTTAGAAGGTCTAATATAGTATATCTGAATTTGTTATTGTTTTCTAACGGTTTTCTGTTCTATATTTTTCCCTGATGCAGTTGAAGATGGAGAGGTATTTGACTTCAGAGGAATGAGATTAGATTGGTTCAGATTGCAGGTAAGAATTGGTAAATATGCATGAAGTTGCACTAACTTAAAACCAAAATATTTCATAGATTACTAGTGTTCTAGATTACTCTGACACTGCAAGTGGGTGACAGACTATCTAAAAATAACCTACTCTTAAAATCAAACAAATACTTTAACAGATAGTTTGCTGTGTTTTGATATAACTTTGTCTGCTTTGGGTACTTTTTGCAAATCATCCCTTGGGGTGTTTATAACAGTTCAGAAATAGAATGTGTTGAGGCTGAGCTGTTTGGTGGGTGTGTGGAGTGTGATTCAGTGTGCCTACACTGGTAAGGGAGAGCTTACACGTTTGTGTTTTGCCAGTACATTTGTTCTGCAGTTTATCTGTGAATTAGTGCCATATTCTTTAGAGACTTCACTGAAAGGCAGTTCGCTTTTTTTAAGCTTTAGTGGAAAGAGGAGAATCCCTGCATGGTCCTTAAATACACAGAGTACAAACAGTATTTCACATTGGTATTGAGCAACAGGAATTTGCACAAAAGCAGGTGCAGATACAACATATAAATTGTTTTGTCTTTCCAGGCCTACACCAGCGTTTCTAAAGCTTCGCTTGGTCTTGCGGATCATAGAGAACTAGGAAAAATGATGAACACAATCATTTTCCACACAAAAATGGTAGATTCTTTGGTGGAGATGTTGGTTGAAACCTCAGATCTTTCTATCTTTTGGTATGCTACTAACCTGACTGTACAAGCTTTTTTATTATTTATGATTTGGTTTGTCCTTGCAAGTGTAATTTTTAAATAGCACACTTTGTAGGAAGATAGGCCAGTGGAAGAATTGATTGGAATTTCTGGTTTCTTGAAGAATTAGTTTGAAAAAGGTATTTATGAACATCTGTCAGAGATATTGTCCAAGTAGTCATATAATTGATCAGGAATCCTTTGCAGATTTTTCCTTAATATTTTTTGGCAAAAAGTGCAAGTTTTTACAGCCTCTACCTGGTGAACATCAGAATAAAAATATGATTATGATAATCATAATAATGTAAAATAGATGTGCACATAAAATGCATAAGAAGTGAATGCAGAAAACAAACAAAAATGAAAGCATGGGGCAGTTTTTGGTGTACAAAATGTGTTTATGGTCACATTCAGTAAAACATGAAGTAAACTTAATTTGCAGCAAAAATATATATATTGCATTTGAATGTCTGATTAATAACCAATTAATTCTGTTCAGTTTTTATAGTCGTGCTTTTGAGAAGATGTTTCAGCAGTGTTTGGAGCTTCCCTCTCAATCAAGATACTCAATTGCATTCCCACTGCTTTGTACTCACTTTATGAGCTGTACCCATGAACTGTGCCCTGAAGAGGTAATTTTTAAATTTTAGTTATTTTCATCTCTTATTCATTGTAGAGTGAACTAGAGCTGAACACTGCAAGAAGGTGTTTGTTATGGCAATTTAATATTTGAGGGAGGAGAGTGCTAAAAATATAAAAATTGAGGTAGAACAAGTAGATACCATGTTATGTGACTCTTCATGCATAAATCTCTAAATCCTTTTCTGAAGTGAGAAAACATTTTGATCTTTGCTTTAAAGAGGGATTAGCTAGGGTACAAAAATGAGATGACTTTTTAGGCTTAGATACTAATAAATCCCATATGCCTATTAAAACTTAGAAGCAACAGTTTTCCTGTTATAAACTCTTAGTTGGGAGAAGGAAATACGAAGTTGGGGGTTCTGTATGGTTGTTACAGTTTTTTCAGTAAGGAAAAAAACTTGATGATATGCAGTATAATGCAAGCATTTGCTTTGGTCAGAACTGGGTAATGGCAACATTGTTGGTTAGAGTTAGAATTTAAAAAAGTGTTGCTTGAAGAAATGGACTCCTTGTTAAAGGAAGCAGTTTGAATCTGAGGAAATTCTTTCTATTTTTGTTGTAATGGCATAAATCCTTTAGTACATTTCCTGTATGTTCATTGAGTTTGGAATTAGTCTGGGAGTTAACTTGGCCATTTTTATGTAGTGCTCATGAAAATGTTGTTTTCATTCCTGACAGTGCTCATCTGAAACAATTAGTTGAATAAGATTTATTGTAATATACACAATATGGGGTTTTCTTATTTAAACATAAAGTTGTTTTCTGCTAAGCTTCATTACAATATACATTTATATAGATATTTTTCTTGTATGCTTTGCTTTAAATAGCTGCCAATGCTCTTTATACTAGACAAGCGCTAAAACGTTTCCAGGAAAGCTTAACCCTTCAGGACAAGAGATATCTTTGAGAACAATTATAGTAACAGTAAAGAATCAGTAGGCAAAGTCTACTGGACACAAGTTACTGTGCATTCAGCTGCAGCAAGCACATTTTGTCACAGCCAGCAGAACTTGAAATTCAATATCTGAATTGTATGCCTTGGTATCTATTATTATTTTTGAAAAATAATCTTTGCTGTGCTGGGTACAGTGTGTCATAGTGTGGCTGATAGAAAGTAAACTTCAGTGGTGAAAGGAGGATTTCAGCAAGACAGAGACTGTGCTTGTGCAGATCCAGTGACCAAGGAACAGAATCCAGAAATTAATGCAGCAGGGCTTTATTATTGACTTTTTCAGTGATCTGAAGGACACTGCTCTCTCTATAGCTTGAGTTGCAAGCTCTTTTCCCCTAGACTTAGTATTGGCACATATTAATGAAGAGAACATTCACAGAGACCTTGGAATATTGGACACATTAAAGTAGATTTGGTCCAAAATTAAATGTGAAAACCTACTTCTTAAATTTTTTTTTTGCCTCTTTTTACCAAAAATATTTTTAATGATGATGTGGAAAATGTCATGGTTCAAATTACTTCCAAAAGAAGAAAATAGCCTGGAGTCAAGATCATTGAGGGCTAATTAGTTTATTCTTTCCCATATCCTAGTTGTATGATGAGTGAACTGTTCTCTACAGTACTGTAGGACTGATGGAATCTGAAAATCCTGCTTCCTTTTTCCCCTTTTTAACAGCGACATCATATTGGAGATCGTAGTCTTTCCTTGTGTAACATGTTCTTGGATGAAATGGCTAAGCAGGCTCGAAATCTTATCACAGACATTTGCACAGAACAATGTACACTGAGTGACCAGGTGAGTATGTTTGTGTCTGTTTTAATTCTCCTTCGAGATTTTCTCCAACTTTTTGGATATTTTCTGTTTACTTTTTTCTCTCTGTTTTGGGTAAACTTTCCCTTTATAAAACCAAAGGTGACTTGAGTAAGAATTTTTAATACTGGAATTGTGTCAAAGGAAGAATGTGTTATTTGTGTGATGAAGTGTGCTAAAAAAACCAGATTTTAATGTGGAGGGGCTGTTTCTTTTTGGTTACTAGTTGTTGCCAAAACATTGTGCCAAAACCATCAGTCAAGCAGTGAACAAGAAGTCAAAAAAACAGACTGGAAAGAAAGGAGAACCTGAAAGGGAGAAACCAGGAGTAGAAAGCATGAGGAAAAACAGATTGGTTGTGACAAAGTAAGCTGCTTCTGTTCTTTTCCTGTGGAATCCACAGTCAAAATGTGTTTTAAATACTGAATGCTTCTGACTTAATTTGTTTGAATAAATTCAGTTGCTTTCAAGTTTGACCAGCTTTGCAGTTTGTGAGTTTGTGATGCTTCTGTGGCTTGTATAGAGACTGAATTTTGTTACAGAGGTAATGGGAATGTTTGTCACTTGAATTTATCCCTTTGGCTGTTTCCTTTCCTGAGCAGAAAGAATCCCTGTGCTGTAGCTAGGCTTCCTGAATAGTCTTATTAACTGTGGGCATGTGAGTCCAAGGAGTGGGTGGCATCTTTGATTCTACCTTGCTTTAGCACTCTTAAGTACAGGCTGGACAGGAATTTCTTGCTGCTGTAAGGCTGATGGCTGACATGGAGTTGTAGCTCCAGTGCCTGAACCAGCTGGGAAGGTTTCCTTTTTAATGGCTGTAGAAAAACTCAGAGCACCAGTAAATCAAAAGCAAAACCAAAAAACCCACCTGAAATAGCTAAGACGGAAGGTTAATAAATACAGTCTGGGGTGTAAGAGATGATAGGGTGGGAATGGCTATAAGATAGGTGTAAGGAGAGATCAGAGATCAAGATGGTAGAGTGATAAAAGTATGAAGAGGAAGAAAGCTAAAAAAAAGGAAAGTGTATGATTGGGAGTCCCGAAATTCACACACTGCTGAAGGGGGGGAAGTGATTTTCCTACAGTTGTAACAACCAAACAGCAGAGAACTGTAAAGATTAGAGAAGTTGATGGAAAAGAACTTAGTTTAAAATTTGTTCCCCCAATATCTGTAGGTTTTTATTACTGCCTGCTAGGAAACATTATTTGTATTGTTTAGTTCAGTTAGGGAAAAATCACTTGAACGTCTATTCTTTTTTGGCGGGGTAAAAAATGCATATATATATGTATTTTTATATATATGTNGTTTTTTAAATATGCTAGAAAAGTGTCTCAAAGCAGACCATGATAATGAAGGCTTAGACCTGTACCTGCTTTTGAGGCATTATCCATTCAGTTATGTGCCTTCCGTGATAATATATGCTTACATGACATTAAATATTTTTCTTAATTTTTTGTCTGTTTTTAAAGCCTGGACAAACTGCATACTGCACTTTCTGAGCTCTGCTTCTCAATCAATTATGTACCAAATATGGTGGTTTGGGAACACACGTTTACCCCAAGAGAATATTTGACATCTCACCTGGAAATCCGCTTTACCAAGTAAGAAATATTGTAGAGTTAGAAGCATCGATACACAAGATAAGCCTTTGCTTGTTTATTTTGGAAATATGGTGTACTCACTACATTAAACTAGATTTTAAAGGTGGATTGTGAAAAACGTGAGTAGAATCCCAACTAAATGATTATCAAATTACATGTGCAGACATACACAATAGTCAATTCCTGCTTTGAACTCCATATAATGTATTTAACTGCCAGATCCTGCATTCCCAGTCCTGTGTATTTTGTAGGAGCTGGTGATGGCTGATATTAGGCATGTATGAAGACATGTATTCCCACCATTCTTTCACACAGTGCTGGAGTGTTTTCAAATATTTGAGTCCACTGCCTTGCTGAAAGGAAGTCTGAAAATAAGTCGTCAATATCTGACAAAGCCAGTTGAGAATGTGTGCAGTTTTTTTTTTTTTTAAAAATAAAATGTTGACATTTGATATTCCCTGCCTGTTCTTACCTCTAATCTTCCCGTAATTTTTTACAGAAATGGGCAAAAGGCAACTTCTGGAGAGGACGTTGTATTAAAGCAGCCAGCTATCCTACTATTTTATACCAAAGATTACTGGTTCTATATTTCAAGCAGGGTATAAGGCTTAATCAGTTTAATCATCAAGACACAATATTAGGTCACTGGAGCATTCCATCAGTAAGATAAGGTGGCATAAAAATGAAGATAACTTCATGACATTTTAAGAAGTCAGCTCTTCAGGTTTATGAATTTAGGCCAGTGTTGGTCACTTGTGCTTATTATTTTAATTTGGGGGGGCGTCAGCTTGTGGATTGGGGCTGAAGCAACAGCACATTACTTTGAGGCTACTTTCCTTTTTCTTGTTGCATGAAGGAAATGAAATTTGTTAGCTGAGCAGAATAGATATTCAATTTATAATTATTTTTCAGACCTTCAAGTGGCATTTCTTTCAGAGGCTTGTAGTGTTCCTTAAAAGACAGTGTTAGTATGTCACTATTAGGGTTTGTTTACTGTTTTAAGCTCCTCTGTGTCACGTGTGATTGGACTGGAGCTTATTATGAGGCCACTTAATCTTGTTGTTGTATCAATTTTGAATTTATTTTAAAATAAGAGACTGCCTCAGAAGCAAACTATTGAAAATACTTATTTACAAATGTCCAAGCACCAGCACAAAAGTTGCTCTTAAATAATGCGATGTTCTCCTCCAGAATAACTCGTTCCATTCACCTGTGATGAAGATTGTGATCTACCTTTTTTTTTATTGCTGTTCTGTCTTTGAAAAGTACATATTACCTAAAAGCTTAGCTCTCAAAGTCTGAGGCCATTATAAACATAAAATAAACACTACAAGTATTTGTTTTCTAAGACTGCTTTTAAGGATCCCCGATACAGTTTGTTTGAGGATGTGGTTCCAGTGACATACTGGGTAAGGTCCATGTCCATGTATGTTAAAGTGGAATATACAGTCCATCATACAGTTCTGCTCTAGCTTGAAAGCTAGCCTATGAACCTCTGTTATTAGAAGGCTGGTTTTATTTATAGTGAGAATTTGAACAAATTAAAGTATGTCCTGCAATTTCTTGGCTTCTTGATTTAAGATAGAAATCACTGTGTTAGCTAAAGGGAGATGTATTTTTATGATAGGATTTCTGTTCATTTATTTGTGTATATATTGGATATATTTCTCAATTCATACTATAGCTATGTGGTTTTTAAAAAGATACTTCAAACTATAACAACAGCTTTGGTCTAATTTTTTTTGTGTTAATATCCTTTGAAAACTTCAGTACGTGATTGCTCTTGCATTTCCCAGAAGTTACGCATTTTAAAAGACTTCAACATTAATTTATTTGCCAAAGTAGTTGTTACATGAGCCTTGCACAGTGTGGATTGCTCATATAGATATGGGGAAAGAAGCTTTATTTAAAAAGTGCTTGGTGAGTATTCTTAGCCTCATGAAACTTTTACTGGAACCACAGACACAGTTGTCTTTGGAATCCAGAACTCTTCTTAAAAGTGCTGGTGTAGGATGTGCGTTGTTCAGAGTTTTACACTTGCAGATTTGAGAAGTTTTCAAGTAAAATGAATATTTTCCATGCTTCAAAGTGTTTCAGGCCAGGTTGAATGGAGCTCTTGAGCAATCTGGTCTAGTGGAAGATGTCCCTGCCTATGACAGGAGGACTAGCTGATCTTAAGGACCCTTCCATTTCAGGCCATTCTAGGAGTCTGTGGTTATAAAATCATCTTTATAGCTGCATCTTTGCTGAATTTTCCTAAGAAATGAGTTTATTTGTTTCCAATCCTTTTGTTTCTAAAAGGTCAATTGTTGGAATGACTATGTATAATCAAGCAACACAAGAGATTGCAAAGCCTTCGGAGCTGTTGACCAGTGTAAGAGCCTATATGACAGTCCTCCAGTCAATAGAAAATTATGTACAGATCGACATTACACGAGTGTTTAACAACGTTCTGCTTCAGCAAACCCAGCATTTAGATAGTCATGGTGAGCCAACCATTACCAGTCTGTACACAAATTGGTAAGTATTATATGAATGCTTGTTACAGATGTTTTAGAGATTTTTTTTTTTTGTTGCTGTTGTTTAATGAGAAATCTGGAATTTGAGAAGCGGAGTTATTTTAAATTTTCTTAAGTTTCCAACATCACATGTTTACTTTTCTCTGTACCTGTTAAAAGCAGCTTAAAGTTTGCCTGTTGGCAAACTTCTTGTACTTTTTATAGGGATGAGATATAGAGTAAAATGGAGGCATCACTGAACTATGAAAATCAAGCTTCAGTGTATGTCTCTTGTCACACAACTGTATTTCATCTGAACATGTGCCTTTTCATCTCAAACATTTCCCCTTTCTGATAAGGTATTTGGAAACTTTGCTACGGCAAGTCAGCAATGGTCACATAGCTTATTTCCCAGCTATGAAGGCATTCGTGAATCTGCCTACAGAAAACGAATTGACATTTAATGCTGAGGAATACTCTGATATATCAGGTAAACTTTGATACTTCTCCTCAATATTTGTGAAGAGCAGTTGTATTGCTTGAGTAATTGGAATAACAGCAACTATCAGAGCAACTGTTAGTGAAATAACAGCTAGATCTTAGAGTTAACAATTGTTAGCCTCCAGTAGTATTTTAAGTACTTTTTATTCATGCTGCCTCTTGTCTCACTTTTCCTATTTTTGGTCAAAGTAGCATTGCATTTAAGCTAAAGAGATGGGTATATTATGTGTTGGTGACTACTGCTTCAGTTTACTACCACACAAATTCTTGTCTTTAAAATTATGCTTTGGGTTAAAAATTTTTTGCACTTAAAACACCATGCTAGATACATGATGAGCTGCAAATAAATGAAGATGGAATATTTGAAGTATAACAGTTTCTTTTATTTCTCAGAAATGAGAGCCCTTTCTGAACTTCTGGGACCTTATGGCATGAAGTTCTTAAGTGAAAGTCTGATGTGGCACATCTCTTCACAGGTTGCTGAGCTTAAGGTAACTTTGGGAATTGGTGGGTGGGAAGGCTGTAGTTTTCTGGTTAAGCTTCCTTTAGGATATTTAATACCTATGTTTCTGCATGCCATCTTTTTAAAATGACTGCCTCAAACGGATAAAGCTGTGAATTTTACTCTTCTTTTGTAGTAAGTTTGCACAGGTAATATGTGTGTGTATCCCACATTCTTCAACAGTTGAATGTGCAGGACTTTATGCAGACTGTTCATTTCTGTGTTAGATACCCTAAGGTAGAAGTCAGCTCTCTTTTATCATCAGCGGGAAGAGAAATGTTTTTGAAGATCTCCAGGTGTTTGTGAAGCCCTTTCCCAATACTGTTGACTTTCCAAATGTTGCAGGAAAATCTCAAATCTATCTTAGTAATCTATAAGGACTTTTTTCTTAACCATGTCTGTATATATCTATTGTTTAGTTTACATGGATGAAAGTCTTCTGGTCCTTTGTTCTTTGTTAGTTTTCATCATTTTTACATATGTCTTTCCCTCTGGCACAACAGTAACCATTTATTATAAATGTCTGTATTCTGATAAGTAAACCTCACATCTACTGCACTACAAACAAATAATGAAGTTGATGCAGTGAAAAAAAATTGGAAATGGAGGCGTGTCAAGGAAGTTAATTTCAGCAAACAGTGACAGGGGAACCACTGTGTAACTCCTTCTGGAAAGAAGTTTTAATAAATGTAATAATATATACTACTTTCTCCAGATAGTCATACTATTAAAATGTCATTAATTGGCCTAGATTTATTTTTTATATGACTTGCTCTTTTAGTGTCATTTCCACATTTAATGCCAAGTTGTTATTACATCTTATAATTTTCAGTTTATTTAACCATTGATAAAGCTAAGTAATTTTTTGTAACTATTCATGCTTGCTGTATTTTTGAAAAAGTACACGACTACCTAAGAGATCTAAGGAACTTCCTTTCTTTTTTCAATAACAATTTATTATTAGCATACCAGACCTTTAGAAGTGTCTGGGTTTAATATATTCTGTGTTACACTTTGAAGGATCTTGTTTCTTTGTAAACACCTTAATTGCAGTGCTGCTGAAAAGCTGAGATGTATGATACAAAGGTTTGAAGTCTTTTATTCACTGTCACAGCTTAAGAAGAGGGGCTGCTTATGCTTTCCAAGCTGGCCTAAGAGCATGCAGCAACCCTGACCTGAGTGCCCAGCCTGCCAGGGTAATTGATTCCTTATGCCCATTCCAATTTTTGAGTTAGAGCACGAGGCTTTCCAGGTGAGAATGGCGTGGTTTAACTCCTCACTAGGAGGAGTTAAAAGTGCCATCTGTCACGTTTCAAGTGAAGCACTTGAACACCTTTGGCAAGTGTTTGTTGCTGTGCTATTTGTGCACTTCCTGAGGAGTCATCATATTTCCTCAAAATCAGCACGATTCATGTTGTAGTTGTGTGTGTTTTTTAAAAAGCAGCTTTAAATTGTATCTGAAATGTGTTGTTTTCTGATACTGCTGAGGGTAGGCAGAGCATGATGTAGATGCACATGTGCATGACCACATTTTTGGAGGAAAAACCAATGTAATAAAATGTTCATCTCTTTGGCTGAGATAGTTGGCTTAGCAAGAGAGCCCTGAGAAGCATCTGTGTTTGGAGGAAGAAAGCAATAAGAGGAGAGAATGGGGAATTTAGTACATGTAGGGTTCAACATGCTTACTTTGCTTCCTGCAAAGTGGGACCAGGTGTTAGTTTTAAGTTCAAGACTGGGGCAAGAAGCAAAAGATTGCCTCATTTAAGCTGCTATTTGAACTGTATTACAGCCTTCTCCTTTTAAATCTTAAATTAATATGCTGGTTATTCTTTGTGAAGGTGAAAACCTGACTGAATAACAGTGTGCTTGGGCTATTGCCTTCAGTCTTGCATTCTGGAGAGCCTTGAAGGGTTTAAAGTAAAATGCCAAGTTCTCACACATTGGTTGGTTTAAAATTGCCCATCTTGATTTCAGCACAAGCCAGTCTTGCTTTGGCTTTCAGCATGGAAGGATGTCATGTCCATGCACATGTAACCCACCTTTGGGTGAGCCCCTTGCAGTTGGTCCAAGGGCTTCTTTGCCCCACTTCTTGTTTTGACTTCTCAGATTCTGGTTGGAAAACCAAAAATGTTGTTCTTGTAGGCCCTCGTCCTGACAACAAGACTAAACAGTGTTTTCAGGAATGTATTACATTGTTCTAAAACGTAGGGGGAAAGGGTAGGAAAAGTGCTGGATCTACAACCATGCATTAGCAATCTACAAAGCTGCGAATGTATGAAAAATATATAAAAAGCTTAGGCATCAGAAAGGAAGAGACCTTTAAGATTCTTGGTTACTTTGCTGCATTTTGTATAGCTTCTTTTTTTTCTTCAGTGAAAAGAAAGTAGGGAGAGTGGGTGGATTATGGATAGACTCGAGCTTATGGGAATAGCATGATCATGATACAGTGCAGTTGTTGGACAGATCTGCTTTGCACAGGCTACTTACAACAAAGTGAGAGTAAACATTTGTTTCACCATTATTTATTTCATAGCAGCATTATAGATTGTGTTGTTTTTTTTCACCTCCTGTGGTCACAGGAATATTTACTCTAAAATTTAATCTGTCTGCTTGCCTGTTTTGCCCTGTTGTCAGTGTGAGTTGAAGTAAAATAAAACTATTAAAACAGCTAGCAAAACTATGAAAGGTTAGATCTTGGTGGATCCTTACCTGTAGGTTCCTGTAGGTGTTCCCTCTTAGATTTCATAAAATGTATATAATCATGTTCCAAACTTACGGTGGCCTACCTTTTTGATGAATATTTATTTTTCCTGCTGCCTACTCTGGAAATTAAGATGGATAGGAATGCACCTACTTGGAAGACAGCTTCCGATTCAGAATATCTTTGTTTCTCCATCTATACTTCAGTTCTTTTTTACATTGATTTCGTTTAGTATACAAAACATTAGTTGAAGTCTTCTTTAAACAGAAGGAAAACCACTTCAATGTTCAGAAGAACACAAGAAATCTACATTTTTTTTGCTGTTGATTGTCCTATACCTAAAGAGAGAGAATCACTTTTCCCTTTCTGAAATAGGGTACTTAGTACTGACACTGCAAAAATACTTTTATAAGAAAAAACTACCTATTTTTTTGCTTGAAGAGAGTTTAAAAATACAGCTTGGCACAGCCTAAATTCCTCAGCTAGCAGGAAATTTGGATCTGATATTTTAGAGATGTGGTTAAGCAATCTCTATAATTTAAATTTTAATCTGATAAATATTTGGAGAATGATTTCAGGCAAGTTATTACATGTACTCTAATCTTACGAGTTGCATATATGAGAGCTGTTAAAAATTAGAAAGACAGATTTTCTTTTCTTTTGGCCAAACTGAAATGAAAACTACTGCACTTGAATTTAACTGTTTCAGGTTAAGGTGTTGGGACTTGGGTATGTGTTTGGTTTTTCATATTATAGTGGAAGAAAATTTCAAGTAAACTGCCTCAAGGTTTAACAATCTGACTTCCACTCTTGATTCCCTTTTCTCAATTTTACCAACATTAAATTTCAGCATATTTAGTGAAAGCAGCGATCCAAAAATATTGATTACTTGGTGAATTTATTTTTTTATTGTAATATGTATGCTTTTCTTCTCAAAAGCTGAGTGGCACAAGGGCCTGTTGTCTGATTTTTACCAGAGTTACATTCCTTTGCTTTTAGATGTGGTACACATTGCTCAATTACAAAAATCACATTCTAAGGGGTATCTAACCCTCTGCTTTTTGATCCAGAGCTTGCTTTTGTGTATAGTAGTGACTCATGATAATATTGATATTGTAGTCCCATTAAGAACACAGTGGGTGTGTCTGTACTCCGTGGGGTTAGTTGCTTTTCTGCCAAGTTGAAATGTCCTAAATCAGGCATTTATCCAGTTAACATGCTGAAATCTGTAGCTGATATGAATCCTTGCTTCTTTATAGAAACTTGTGGTGGAGAACGTTGAAGTTCTAACACAAATGAGGACCAGCTTTGACAAGCCAGACCAGATGGCAGCTCTCTTTAAAAGATTATCATGTGAGTATCTAACAAGATCCTACTAAAGTTGCAGTTATTTTTCATGTTTGCATTTGTAAAGAAAATGGGAAAAAATAATTTCTCTGTATTGAGAGTATCCATAAGCAGTAAAATGTATGTAAGCTCATATAAACTGATGGATCATTTCAAACTCTTCCAGTCTTTTCATGTACAAAGTGAGATTTCAGTGTTATTTAGTGCACAGGCACTATATTAGTGATGAGTTTTGAGCATCCTTTTAGGGATGATAATATGTAACAGCAGTAATATGGAAGCCTGGTACATAGCTTTGGAATGTGAAACAAAAAATAATTACAATAAAAGAGACATTTTTGTCCTCAAGAAAGCACAGAACCAGTGCTAGCATCCAGTGCTGTTAGCTGTGTATACTAGGTTTCATTCCAGGAAGTGTTGTGATAGTCTTCTACTGAAAATCCCATTGTGGATGCAGCACTAAAAACCTGCTTTAGCACTGGTTATTTTGGCTCTTTTAAGGAATGGCCTTGTTTCAGTACCTTGTTTTCAATATTTTGTTAAATATTTTGTTTCTCTTCTTTGAAGAATTGAGCTTGTAAGCATCAACACTTTTTTCATTGTTCTCTTTTCAGCTGTTGACAGTGTTTTGAAGAGAATGACAATTATTGGTGTTATCTTGTCTTTTCGGTCGTTGGCACAGGAAGCACTTAGAGATGTAAGAAAGCTGAATATGTTCTGGATCATTTTCATTGTATTTAACTTAATGGAATGATAGGATGTTTGAAGCTTAACTGTTCAGGAATGCTACCTCTTAAAATGTTGATGACACCGTGGGTAAAATGGTAATACTCAGTTGTAACTGAACTTCAAACTACAACTTGGGTTGAGGGAATCTATTTTCTGAGTACTGTTCAGAGAACTGGTACATTAAAACATCAGATTTAGTTTAGATCATGTTTTCTGTGTTTACTCACTTTAAAGGCTTTTATTTCACTTCTTTATTGCAAACATCTATTAGGCTTTAATGTCTTAAATCTACAAACAATTACAAATGCATAAAATAAAAATCCATTAAAAAGGAAAATAAGCTCAGTAAAATAATGGTAGTATTTAACACTAATAATTAACGTGGGAAGTAATTGTTCTCATTTTGTATATGTTTGTGTCTCTTAGGTCTTATCCTACCACATTCCTTTCCTTGTAAGTTCCATTGAGGACTTCAAAGATCACATTCCAAGAGAGACTGACATGAAGGTAAAGTTTGCCTGAAAGGGTGAAAGAGTAATTTTGGAATTTACTGAAAATATGTGAGCAGCAAGACTTGCATGTTTAGTTTTGAACATCCAGACACAAAGAACACACTTTTTCTTTTCTTTTTTTTTTTCTTTTTTTTCACCTAAGAGCTTAGTATTTGTGGATCTGCAGCCTCCTAATATTCTGGGGAAAAAAAATCACAACCAATTGATAGGATAGGCACAAGTCTCTCTGCCTGTGATCATATTTGAGAACTTTCATAGACTTAAGAACAAGATTTATCAAGTGTTAAAACATGACAAGGGGAAGAATGCTGAGCTGCTTCACACTGTGAGCAGTACAACTGGTAAAACTAAATATTTCAAGGACTCTATGTATGTGATTGGAGCTCTGTGCATGTGATAGCAACAAGTCTGATTCTGACCCTAAACTGAAATTTTTTGTGAACCACTCTATGAAATGCTTGAGGAAAAAAAAAAAAGTAGCTTAAATAAGGTCCCTTTCTTCTGAGAGTATGTTTCCATCCAAAAACCCTTTTTGGCACATCACATGGCTTCTGGACATGTATGCACAGTAGCTGAAATCTAGCAGGGTTTTTAATTTCTTATTACAGCTTGGAGTCTGTGAAGGATTTCACCTACTTAATGGGATTGCAGCAGTTTGATTTGCAGAGAATGTGCACTGGGATATACAATGTATATCTCTTTAACTTTTCCAGAAACAACTTTTAGAGCTCTGCTCTTGAGCCGAGTATAGTTATTAAGGGCCAGAATATTTTGTCATCCCTGAACTTGAAGTTCACATTTTGCTGTTAACTCTTGAGGAAAGTAACTAAGTTCTTTGTTTATGAAAATTCATTAAACAACATTATCATCCTCCTCCTTTTAAGTGTTCAGGGTCCATCATTGTGAGCTTCATGATTTCAAAAGACACAGTTCAGCAGTTATATGCTGGCTCATTTTCAGTTAAAATTACTGAAATTTTACATGTATGCTATTTCATTCCAAAATATTATCACATACTCTTTGAAACTTGCAATGCTGATAAACCACTCATGAATGTCTGATGTCCCAGAAAACACTGAAATTCATACCACAACAGATGAATTCTGTGGAAATACTATGGAAAATTAACTTCACATGTACAAGCTCCTGATAAAAACTGTATCAAAATGATGCAAGCTGCCTTTGCACTTCTCAAGAAAAGCCTTTCTAAAATTCCCACCTGTAGTTGCAGAGAAAATCACTGATCACCAGAGCATCATGTTCAATACTTTTATTGAACTAGAGGAATCAGCATCCAGAAGAGATGGGGAGTTCACTGCTTACTTTGCTTGATCTTTTCAGAAAGCATCTTACACCCTCTGGTATCAAAGAAGTGCTGAAAAATGAGGTGGGAATAAAGGCTGCAACAGTAATCATTGAAGACAGTATTTTACCATTAATATTTTTAAATTGATGATAACAGATCATTTGAAACAGTTTATTGGATCTCCAAAGAAATCACTGAATTCGTTAGTATTAGCAGATATGAGAGAGTGTAGTAAATAATTGCTGCTTCTTTTCTGGAAGTCAGCAGAGTAATCTACAGTCACTGAAATAATTGCATGGAAGAAAGCTATCTACTGTGAAATAAAACCTTGCTGAGGGCTGCTGTCTGGCTCTTGCCACATAGCACTACCTAGTTGCCTTCTGCTTCACATAATATTTACTGTTGGCCTTTGTCTCTGCTGTAGTTCTCCTGTGATTCTCAAATATACCTATTGTGTGTATTGGTGTGTGGTTTTTCTTAGTTATAAGTGTCTGAAATAAATTCTCATTGCAGCAGCCCTCTTGTTAGAGGGTAAAAATGAGTTTTTGTTTAGCACAGCATGAAAAGGGCCCTGGTTCATTCCTCTTTACAGCTCAGCCATCCTGACTCCAACCATTCCCTGACCCTGCCTGCAGCAGCTCCTGCTGTAGGTTTCCCTTGCAGCCTCTGACTGCTGGTTCTTTCCTGCTGAACTCTGACTGCAGGGATCAGTTTGCAGCCTCTGAGTGCAGCTTTTACCCAGCCAGACTGTGACTGCACGTTCCAACAACAGGCTCTGACTGCACACCCACACTGACCCCACAGCAGGGATTCTCTCTGCCCAGGATCCTGGTTCTTCATGAATCCCCCACCACCCTCTCACCCACTCTTTTATCACATTTCCCTTTATTGGCTGCAGCTGTGATTCCTCAGGGGCAAGGCTGTATTGGTAATTAACACAGCTGTTACTGATCAGGGGTGAGGTCACCTGTATTCTCTTCTGGATAATGTTGGAGGACTGTGCATGGAGGAGCCAGAGCTGGGTAATCTTGTCCATAGTGCCTGTTGTGAATACTGGAAACTCTTGACATGTACTCCCCCACAACTCTGCCAGAGCTTTGTCTTGCAAACACCTTGTTGGAGAAGCCAGGAATGTTCTGTGAGCCCACTAACAATTAACCCCTGTAGACAATTACCAGCTCCTTGTCTGAGCTTTCTCCTGGCCCTGTCACACAAAGCTGAGCAACTGTAGGTGCCATAGTCTTCTTTTGGGACAATTAAGGCAAACTTTTTTTTTTTTGAAAGGCATCATAAGAGACAGATCTTTTACATGGTTTTGTACAATGGATTGGAACAGTTGACTGTGAGGGTGGGGAGGCCAGGCACAGGTTGCCCAGAGAAGCTGTGACTGCCCCATCTGTGAAGTGCTCAAGGCCAGGTTGAACAGGACTTGGAGCAACCTGGGATAGCGGAAGGTGTCCCTGACCACAGCTGGAGGTGGGACAAGATGGGCTTTAAGGTCCCTTCTAACACTCGCCATTCTGGGATTCTTCTGAGCCTGTTGGCTGTAGACCATGACCTGTCCATATGCTCTGTAATTCTTTTCATACAGGACTCTGCAAGCAGCATTGTATGCTTTTCATGCCAAAGGTAGCCAGGCTGGAGCACACAAGGAGAGTCTGCACAATATTCACTACATGGAGCTGCTCAAATATACAGGAGAATTTATGGGAAAAAGTGTGAAACTTCCCAAATACTAATGGCAGCAAGACATTGCTAGTATTTCCTGTATTCATTTGTATGTGGTGTAGACCTGCTTTTGCAGAGAGTCATCTGAACTATGGTTTCAGCAACTTACTTGAAATAGTAAATAGAAAGAGAAAACAACAGTGTTGAATGCTTGTTAATGGTAATAAGAGACATCCTTGGGTGGACTGGGAAATGGAATACATTTCAAAATGTTCTTAGTTGCTCCAAGTGCTGTTGCCACTTAGACTCTAATTTTTGGTGTCTGGAGTCAATCAACACTGAATCTGTATAAGATTTGCATCTTGTAAGATTTCTCCATTACTCCACCAGATTGTGACTTTGGCTTTTGTTTAAAAATGCTGTATTTGTAGATGTTAGCTGATCCTTTAGATCTGGTAGAGAAAATACATCAATTTCTTCTGAACATTAAAGAAAGATGTACAAACAGCTAACTGGAAGCGAGGGTGTTGCTTTGGAGGTAATGTGGGAAAGTATATGAGTTTTGTTTGGCTTGACACAACAAAATTGCCATCTAGTGCACAGAGTACAGACAAAGCTGCTCAGTGGAGGATAGAAACAAACAAAATCTAGAGTCTCTGTCTAATATTTGCCAAATCTCTGCAATTCCTTTTCAGAGATTTGGCAAATATTAGATAGAGACTCATTTTAAACATGACAGCAAAAACTGTGCTGCATCATCTTTACATGAAAGCAATCAGTGTTGGCTTCCTTCTGGTCCTTAGGTGGCAATGAATGTATATGAACTGTCATCAGCTGCTGGATTGCCTTGTGAGATTGATCCTGCCTTGGTCGTAGCACTGTCTTCCCAAAAATCAGGTAAGAAGTTCCAGCTTCAAAAATATAAATGTTAAAAAGAGAAAAGAAGTGTTTAAAGTGCTGGGAGGAAACTTGTATATCTTGACTCCTTTGTATTCCTTCAAGAAACTTCATAAATGGCATAAGAGGATGAATTATTTGTGCCTGCTGTTTATTGGTGTTAGCTTGAGAATCTTTTCAAATATGCATGAATGGATGTGCTGACCTAGAAAAAGATAACAGGTAGATGTAGAAGGAATTTAATGGTGAACACTGCTGTAATTTAAGAAAAATGACAATAAGAGTGTCTTGAGAACAACTTGATCAGTTCTGTTGCACAGATGTGTAACAAATCTGTCACCTCAGTAAGCTTTAGAACCTGAATGCAGCTCATGAATTTCTCAGTATTTTGTTGCCAGTGTGTCCTTCAAGTGTAAACATGAAGTTTACAAGGGAAAACAGTAAAATAAACATATTAGAGAATTAACATGTATCATGCTTCCTCTTCCTTGCTTCAAGTCACTGCTATCTAAGCTTTTCAGTTTTGTTTACTCTGGCATGTTCAAAGACGTAAATTAAGACTCCGAAGTGGTTTTGGTGGTCTTCAACTTTTTTTCCTATCTTCCTTACTGAGCATTTCATTACTTTTTTCCCTCTGTAACTTGTGGATAGTTAACGTTAGAGTGAGACCATGAATGTTTTAAGTGCTGGCTAAGTTGTTTTTTCCTACTTCAATAGTAGTTATTTTGAGAGGGGAAAATACAGAGGGGCATTTCAATATTTGAATTTGAGTCCCAAGCACAATTTCTTCGTGCAGCTTAGAAAAAAAGCAACCCAAAGTGTATTTGTTCTATCTACGTTATATGTATAATATACAGAAGTATATTTTTGTTAGGTGTCTGGTATCATTTTAAATAGATTATTTTCATTGTGGGACAGCTATGAATTGTCTAAGGTCAACAAAGAGAATTTCTGGATATTCTAATAATGGTTCATGATCTGGTATTTTGACTGTTACCTTTGGAGTTTGAAATATTTTGCCTTTATTCAGTTTTCGTAGAGATAAATTCTGTATGTCGCTAATTGTGTTGACTTTTTAAACTAATCTTAGGCTAATGTGTGATGATACAGTTATTTCTGTAAGCACAAGGTGTGAATTGACATGAGTGCACCATCACCTTCTGCTCATTTGGCAAAGGGAGAGTGCAACAGAAGCTCTTCTGACCTTAGAGCAATAATTGGGTTTATACCAGAATGAAAAGATTACTATTCTGCTCATCATATTAAAGACCTAGTAACTAAGTTGTTAGAAGTGATAGCACAGCAGTGCCTTCTTTTTGTTCTCCTGGATAACAGACTGGACATCTTGCAGCACTACTCTGTTTCTTTTGGCACAACCGACATTAATATTCCTCTTATTACAATACAAACATTGACTTTGTTGGATTTTGCTTTAAATTTCAATTTGGTCAAATATTTTAGATTCTAATCTACCTGCAGCTGAAAGGAAATATTTCAAGATGACTTCTTTAACGAAAGAACTTTATTATTTTTGTTTTTAGAAAACATTAGTCCAGAAGAAGAATATAAAATTGCTTGCCTTCTAATGGTCTTCGTGGCTGTTTCCTTGCCTACTTTGGCTAGTAATGTGATGTCTCAGTACAGCCCTGCCATCGAAGGTAATGTAGAGTCAGCTCACTATTTGCTGGGAATTCTGTCTTCACAATAGTTCTGGGAGTATCTTGAATACATTCACCTTCAATATTTAATTACATTTTATAGTGAACAAAATTAAAAATCAGTTAGCCTTTATTCAGGTAAGCTCCTCTGAAAATACTTTAAAAAGCATTTACTTAACTCTTGTGTGAGATAACTTTCTATGAAAAATTAGTTTGGTGCTTGAAATTTTTAGAACAGTTCAGACACTGCAGGGGGCAATCTTGTCCTAACATGGAATTATTGGAGCACACATTCTGCATTAATTAGTGTGATACTATCTATTATATTCTAATAAGTATTAATGTTTTAATAATCTTTACATTGTTCTTGGGCCAGTCATACAAAGTGTCCCTTCTATATTTAATATGCTATTCGTATTGCCAAGCATAAAGTTTTGAAAACAGAATCTGGAAGGTGTAACTGGTGAACAGAATTATTTCCTATACAATAGTTCAACTTTCTTATTTTTAAAAAAAAAATCTTTGCCTCAACAAAATTCTTTGCATATAATCCACAATTTTCTTTCTCTTTTTAAGTTGAAAAAGGACAGACAGTACTGTTCCAACACATACAAAAATCACCTTTTGGCTGTTCAAGCTATTTCCTTTGTAATGTGTAACATGACTCACAGTAAAAGACTATGTTTATACTGCTTCCATTCACTGGGATGCATGTTTTCTCTAATTTTAAGCATGTATAATTTTTAATTCACTCAAAATTGATACTCAAAAAGCAAGTGTAAACTGGCTTCTGAAAATTTAAAGTACCAGGAAAATACCAAAAATTTTGAAAGTTTTCTCTGTCACTTAATGTAGTACGCAAATCATGTTTTTTAGAGACCCAGGATTGTTGTTTTTCATGGGATTAATCAGCCTTTTGTTCAGTTTTGAATTATTAGGGGTCTGTTGACTCTAGTGGCATTTTAAAACATATAGCATAGACTTCTCCAGCTGTGGAAAATGGTAGATAAATCTGATGTATGAATAGAACTTGAATATTGATTTGAAAATTAAAGAATTTTTAAATTAAAAGCTTTTTCTGATGAATTGGGAGAACAATCTGTAACCTGCAGAGTTGTTTCCTGTTATTTGTGCTCTCCTAGTATTTCTGTGGCTCTTTGCCAGCTTTTTCCAAGTCATGATACTTGAATAAAAAACTTGGAATATAGGTGAGAGGAGGGTGTGATTGGTGAGGTGCACAGGTAGAAACTATTGTTTGAAGACAGTCAGGTTGACTGTCTTTACATCTCTTAAAATAAAATTTCCTAGTTACAGTTTTGCAGAAGAATTCCTCTGGAAGTACTTCCTGCTACCAGTTTCTCCTTCAAAGGATCTTACCAACTCTAGAGTCTCAAAACCTGTATGCCTTGCCAGGGGGACAGTACTAGAAGTTTTACTGGTGATTATATTTTCACGTTTACCCCTCTGCAAATAAATAGCTAAGAATGTCAGGCTAACTAGAGGTTCTCCAGCAGGTTAAGACTCAGGTGGGTTTGCATTCCTCAAACTTCTCTTCCTGAGACCCTCTTAGTCATCATGGTTTTAGCAGGCTAAAACAACAGATATTTCTTCTGTTGAAGATAACTAATCTTCTACCTGTTTTATATTAAATACCTTAAATATTCCAATTTATGTGGTTTCATTTACATTAAATAACTCTTAGGATGAAGTCAGGCAAAGCTTTGTTTCAAAGTGAGTTCTTAAAGTGCAGTTGATAGATGACATGAAACTGTGACTGAAGAGAAGTTACATCTTGCACTCAAATAAGCCCATATTAGGAGTTGCTACTGGTTCTGTGGGACGTGGCCTGTGTATTACATAATTCTTTATTTTAATTCTTTAAAAGAATAGGCTCTTTTATTGAGAGAAAACTCTAGCAAAAGGTATACATAAAATATGTTCTTTCTACAAAAATAACTTGACAAACAGAATAGACTTTGTCATTTCTGCCTTCCTTGCATAATACTACTTTTTCTTATGTTCTACCATTATTGTAGAACATCTGGCTTGAAACACTTAATATAAATGGTATTTCCAGAATGTGAACTTAATAAATTCTGCTTTGTGAAGTAAATTCCCTGGACAAATCCTGAATTAATCCATCAACGAGTCACAGATTTGAAGGAGTTTCAGCTTTTTAATCTGGCAAGACATATCTCCCAAATACAGACAGTGCTTGGACAGCTGTAGCAATGTCTGTATTCCCTCTGTCTGCTTCAAGATCAAGTCTGTTTCTTCCACTAGATCCAGATAAAGGCTCAAAGTCTAACAGGCCTTTACTTTTTTTTCCAGTACAAAATCTGAACTGCTACTCAAATACCAGGCTAGAGGTCTTAATTTGTCAGCTAGAGGGTAGAATAGAATATCAGTCTGCAAGAGCCCTAGTTCTTTTCTAAATACTTGAAACCGTGAGTTGGAAGACAACAGTTCTTTTACTGAATTCCCTAGCTGATGCTTTTTCCACAGCCTGTGACATAAAGATGAAGTCTCTGGACTAAAATTAGTCTCTTCAAAGACAAATACATATTTGAATCAGAATAAAGCAGAACAGATTTTCTTGACTGACGTTCACGTAAAAATAGGAGACAAAGTTGGAGTATCAAATCTGATACTCCAGATCAGATTTGGGGGCCAGGGGGCCCTGCTGATGGAGATCCACAGGGAGATCCACTGCTCAGCATATTTACAGACCACCTGGATGAGAGGTGAAGAGTGAGGTGAGAAATTCTGCATGTCATGTGAGGTTTTTGAGGGCATTAGAAGAGTGAAGAGCTGCAGAGACATGATACTGAGTAAACTGGGCAATAAAATGACAGCTAAAAGTAATTTTAAGTAACAATAGTGATATGTGTGGAAAAAGAATGGATTTTTCTCATGTGGAATGGTGGGGTCCAGCTGACCTCACTATTCAAGCATGAACTTGGGGTTAGGGTAAATGACTGAATGAAAAGATGAGCTCATTGCTCAACAATGGTCAGAAAATAAGAATCAGCATGCTTGCATGCTTGAGGACTTGTTAACTCCTTCAAAGACCACCTCCTTTTCATATGCTCACCCTTGCCTAAGATACTTGCCCAAGTGTATATTAATTTTGTTGTAAAGTGGTATATTTGACTTAATTTTCCTGGAAGAAATAGCAGGTTTACTGAGGAGCAGTTCTTCTGTTCTCTGTGAAAACTGGTGTCATTTAACCACCTTCCAGGGCTCTGAAGCCTAGGTGAATTTTAGGCAAGATGTTACATATGAAAACAGCAATGGAACACATTTGTTTTTGAGTACCTGTAGATCTCTTTGAGTAATACTGTCTGGGCATGAGATGTTCATTTATAGAGAGGGGGGAAAGAAATGGTAATTAGCTTGTGAAAATCCTGTCTTTTTGGCCTAGTCAAGTGTTAACACTCCTTAAGTTTTGTAGAAACCAAATAAACTTCCAATATATCCCTTATTTCTAGAAGCCCCAGGTTGTTTCCCAGGTTGTTGTGACCATTAGGAATCAGAAGGGGGAGGGCTGTACTTCTGGTGGCTTTGCTGACAGCAAGTTCAGTGTTGAAGAGTACCTTGTGTAAGATGCTAAAAGTTATTTTTTCATTGTCACAAGTCTCTTTAGTCTTTGGTGGTACTTTCCAAAGAATACTGTCTTTTCCAGCATGGTGCTGAGTTGATTTGAGTATGTTTTTGTTTAGGACATTGCAACAACATTCATTGCTTGGCAAAAGCTATCAATCAGATTGCTGCAGCTTTGTTCACCATCCACAAGGGGAGCATTGAAGACCGTCTTAAAGAATTTTTGGCTGTATGTATAACTTCATTCCTACTTGTTAAAATGTATTGTTGACTTGGGATGCAATGCAATTTCATAGAAATCTGCTTTTGATGCACAAGAGAGAAGAATATTTTCTATGTGCTTCTATATACAAGTCTATACATAGATTAAGTTTTGGAGCAGTTCTTTATAAACACTTGTATGTGATGTTGGAAAGTTAGAGGAGAAAATCAGTGCAAGTGTCATAAATTTTTTCAGTACAGTCTTTAGTATTTTAGTACATATCATTTCTCACATTGTGTGGCCCACAACTGGGGGAAAAAAATGTGTAATGCATATAAAATCAAAATTCTGTCTAGCTGACTTTTTCCCATGATGTGGTGGGTACTTTACTTAGTTACCTTCTTTGAAAAAGTAAGAATAACTTCAGAGTGGCTTTGGTGTTGTACCTTTTGACATGCCTGCCCTTATTAAACATAAACAGCCAGGTAGCAGCATGTTATGGGGTAGTTGGGAAGAGGAAATTTTTTATGCCTCTGAGTAGATTGAATATGAAAGCTACTGAAATCTTCAGTGATGCTTAGGAAAAAAAAACCCAAAATTTTTTAGGTCATGGTGACATGTTTTAAATACATTTTGGTGTGCTGCTTGAGTAGAAATAAAATTTTTTAAATGGCTCTTAATTATACTTGAAGGAAACTACAGGCTAAAACAGCAGCATCACTTTAATTTTTAAAAATTACTATTGATTTTGGGTGGGGTTTGATTTTTCTGTTTTGCATTAAAGTGTGTGGAGAAAAAGCCCTTCCCTCTTTATTTTAGGCAACTTTCTGTAACTAGAAGTTCACAGAAACAATTTTTCTTTCTTTTAATCTTAAAAGAATCTTTCACTTGTGGAAATTCATTGCATTTTGTAAAACAGAAAAAACCCCTCTGGCCATTGACCTTGCCTAATGCGACTGCTGGATGTAAAACATGAAAGAGAAATGGTTGTATCAAGTTGCATACATTTGACAAGTGAAGAAAACCAGTATAGTTTCATGTGATAAAAACACTTTTGGTATGAGATTTGCATTCTTTCAGTGTTCAAGGACTGCTTTCAGACCACTGCTTTTAATGCACAGACTATGACTTGATGGTTCAGGTATTTTGTTAATCTCTCTTTTTTAACACTTACTGTTAGTCTGAAAGAAAAACATTTCTCTTGAGAAGAAAATTACTGCTGAAGATGATCTGCTTTCCTGTCCAAGTTAATTAAATATGAAAAAAAACTTAGGAGGTTCTTTAATGCTAATGAGTATGTACTATGCATATTTCAAGTATACGTATTGACTTCATATTAAAAATTGATTCATGACAGCTTTTTCAATAAGAATGTTGAGTTAGATTTTTAAAGTTAGTATTTTAATTTAAAATCCTTTTCTGGTAAACATGGTTTAGGCATGTTGCCATTGCTTGGTGTGAGGGCCTAAATGATGATTGTACATCTGAAAGTTGGAAGGGGTTTTTTTTAATTTTTGTAAGGCATGAGAACATGGTGTATCAAGGCATCTACAAATGAAGTATTTTACTGTATTCTGTGATCCTGAGCTTGTAAATACCTAAGTACATGTTAGAAATTTCTAGGATATCTTCAAAAACTAGGATAATAGAGTTGCTTATGCTGATGCCTTTTTCAACCTAGAAATGAAACAACATGCACTCTTGAGATAATTATTAGTATGGGTGGTAATATAAAAGTGGATCTTTATTGGAGCTCCAGGGTCAGTTATGGATGAATGTCCACAAAAGCCTACCCACATGGGGTGAATACAGATTTTATAAGTTCAGCAAATTAGCATAATTGACAAAAAGCATCAATTAAGAGGACAAGTGGTGATGCAATTCCTGCCCCAGGTGAAGCCCCTTCTCTGGAGCCCTTCCCTTGGTACTAGCTGTCCTTTGTTTATGAATGTGTATCTTGAAGAGTTGTTCTCAACCTTGGTAGCCAGGAAGAACCAGGATAGCACTGGGGCCTTGTACCCCTTGGGGCTTGGAGCTCTGGAATATGTTTTATTTTTCTGGGTAAAGGGCATGGAAAAGTACTAGGAAAACTAGCTAGAACACAATAGTCTACAGAGCTCCAAATATATATATAAAGAATACAGAGAATACATAAAAGAAAAAAATTACAGAAATTAATAGGCATCATTTCCCTCCTTTTTGGAGACTAACAAGACTCTACCTTGTCTAGCTTCTACTCCATATTTAATCATACCACCAGTTTACACAACTGGCTATCCCACCAGCTAAGATACAGATGCCAACTATAACTACAGCTACTGTGAATATTTTTTATCCAGACCCAGTTTGGTAGCCATGAAGTTAGTGTATACTGAAGGTATATTGATAAAGTATTATTCATTGACAGTTAAGATGACAGTTCTTCAAAACTTCTTCTGTTGCAAAATGGGTAAAATTTCAAACAATGAAAAATTTAATAACTTTAAACCTCACAAAAATGCAGTAAGTTGAAATATATATAGGGAAGGACAGAAGTGATATTTTGATCCCCTGGGAGTTCTGTCATTGATTTTAGGAGACTTCATAAGTGTGAACCAATGATTGCAACAAGAAGTTCTCTGCAATAAATTAATTCACTTTTTATATTAAAATAGCATGTGTCATTTATTAAACACTACTGGGAATAAGCCAATATGGCACATTGAGACTAAAGCCCAGTGATGGTTCATGTGCTCAGGATTGCTTGCTTTCCTTTGTCATAATTAGTACAATGAAGAATCCATTGGCTTTGTGTAACAAAATAGCAGAAGCTCATCAATGCTTTCTTTTATTTATTGCTTTGAAATACTCATTTTATATAGCTTGCATCATCCAGCCTACTGAAGATTGGCCAGGAGACAGACAAAACTACTACAAGAAACCGAGAATCTGTTTACCTACTACTAGACATGGTGAGCATTTGTGTGTTTTATTTGTAGCTCACAAACCAGTGGAAATCATTTTTACATGGTTCTTCTTGGCATCCTACTGCCAGTATTTTTTTTTTTTTCATTCCCCCAACATGCACATATTATTGCCATCATCCTTTATTGCTTAGAACATTGTATCACATGGTTCGGATAATTTTCATTGTTCACTTAGTACATACCATACGTTTAAGAAGCAGTGTTCAGTGTGTAGGAGAAAATCCTCTCTGCTCTGAGGACTTCCTCTTAGTATTCAGTATCTTTTGGAAGGTGGCCATTTATATAGGAAAGAGAAATACTTGCTTTGAGAAGCATTGAGTTTAAATGTAGGGAGAAAGACTACTATAAACTTGGTGCAATTTATTTTCACTGTGAAATATGTGAGTGGTGGTGTGATGCAGGCTGGAAGGATCTACATGAAACAGATGATCAGGAGCAGGCAGTTTTGCTCTGCAAAACCTTGTGTTTCTGGTATTTTTCAGATTGTGCAGGAGTCCCCGTTCCTGACAATGGATCTCTTGGAGTCTTGTTTCCCTTATGTCTTGCTGAGAAATGCATACCATGCTGTCTACAAACAAAGTGTTACATCCTCTGCCTAAGTATCTACTAACTGGAGATAAGACATAGCACGCATCTGTGTGGCCTCAGTTTTATCTGTAAACTGTGGAGCTATTTTACTCTATGGCCTGATGAACAGTTTTGTGAATTATAAACTTTTTCCATAAAGTTGTATTCCTAAACAGTGGTTTCTTAATTATGGTTGTACTACAATATAAGCTTGGTTGATTTTAGGTTGCACACTTACGGAAATTTTTTTTCTCATTCCTTTCTTTTTTTTTAACTTTAGAGCACCAGTTATGTTTTAAAAATACTACTTCTGCTATATGTTTTTTGATATTGATCATGTAAAACAAAAATTGCTTGTTTATTTCCCAGAAGAAAAATGTATGTAGTGATTATTTTAGATAGAGTAGCTTTCATCTGTGTGTAAATTATTTCAGATAGGGAGAGTTATAAACTTGTACCTATTGTTCTTATTGAAAACAAATATTGGATGTGCATTTCTGTGAAGTAATTACAGCATTTCTAGTTTTATTTTGAAACATTCACCAATCTACGTACTATGACACTATCTAACATTAAGAATGTTATAGGACTGCTTATCCTACAGACAGTGATCCTCTCCCAGTACTCTTAAACAACTGCAAGTGGTGGTGTTTGTATAAAGCATAGTGGAAATTTTTTTTAAACTAACTTCTGTGGTGCCCTGTTGGCATTAACACTACCATTGTACCCTGCTGTATAATAAACATTCTTACACATTTATCATATATTGATAAAATGTTAGCCCTTAACCACTTTTTATATGTTTTAAATTTTTGAAATTCAAGTGTACCTTCCATAACATACAATAAACACTAGACTGTATTATCTGTAGGTGAATTATTTTTAATATAAATGTTATCCTAGTATTTTAAGCTTTAACTGTGCTGTTGTGCATTGATTTCTATCTCACAGTTCATTAAATATCAATCCTTAGAGCTTTTATGTGAAGACTTCTTTTAATCCTTCACCTTTTGCCTTTTGCGATAGTGAATCTTGTAAAAAGTTGGAAGAAGGAATTAAAAACAATGTTTAAAGTGTCAGTTTAGTGGCATTATCCTTTAAATCTTATTTTTACATAATGAAGCAAGAAAAGCATTTATATAGTATGTAGCAATGCCAGTTGTACCCATAGAAATAAGTGCATTGTTAAAGTATGAAACCTGAAATAATCCTAGAACAGGCAAATGTTGCTAAAACTGTAACATCAGACATGACTGAGACAGATGTATAATAGTCCCTTTTTTATCAGTCATGCAAATTGGCCTTGCAGGATATCATGGGCTCATTTAGCCTGAAAGCTGACCAGATGGTTGTGCTCTGTAATCCCTGATGTATAAAAGCTGTGTGTTCCTCAACAGGCTCTGGACATTGTATAGAGCCCCTGTTCTTGGTGCAACTTCTGTGCATGCTGGTAACTTTTTCTGTTATGAAAGAGCTGTTGTGTGCTCAGTTACAATAGCTTCCTCTGTCCAGAGGAAAAAAGTACTGGAATAAAATTGTCCTAAGTAAGTAAGACAGTACATCTATATTTTTCCTAATTATGCATTTTATGCTATAACTATGGAAGTGTTTTTAAATTGGTAAGTTAATACCATAATGAAGAAGTTTATTGATAAAAGTAATTAGGTGGAATGCAAGACTTAGGAGTTCTACTCTGTAATATTTATAGTCTAATACATTCAAATGTTCTGATTTCAGTTAAGATTTTGATTATGATGTAGCCTTTTGTGGGAAAACAGTGCTGTTTTTCAAGATGGATTCTTGAAAAAACTCAAGTTTAAGAAATAACTTTTTGTGCCTTTAATATTTTTAAATACAAAACATGTACGTATGTGTCTATTTGTCTCAGATCCCAGATTTCCACTGTCTATGGTGTTAGTGGACCAAATCTAGAAAACACATAATCACTGACAAATACGTAATGGGTGTGGTATCTCTGCAAGAAGCTGCTTCTGACACAGTTGGATTAGATTTAGACATGAACCTTTTAGACATGGTAGTTTCTGTGGCAGTCATGTGGTGGCTGGCACACAAATCCCTGAGGTGATTCCTTTTTAACTACACTACTACTTTTTAACTACTTCCTACAAGAACTTGGGCAAGCTCAGAACCACACAAGGGAAAAGTTCGGGAAGAATCATGTGGACTCATCCATATGTTGGCTGGATTTGGGCAGGGCTGGAAGGGTTTCCTTGTTTTGTTCTTGCTGTATTTCTGTTCCTGGTTTCAGCTGAGCTACCACAGAACTGTTTAGGGTTCAGCCTGCTCGTGGAAGGCAGAGCACATCAGGCCTGGTCCTCAAGGCAACCTCTGTCCATGCACTGCACAAACTGTGAGAAGCCTGGTGAGCCAAGTTTGTTGGGAAGGAAGATAGAGAAGGAATTTCTCCTCTGGAGCCTGCAAGACCATGTCTACAACTTAGTAAGTTCAACACTTGCCACTGTATATCGACTCATCTCAGGTGGCCTTTTGTGCCATTACAAACAAAATGTGTTTGTAGTTCCTGGAGCACGAAGCACAGATGGCTGGGCTGAGCTGTCCCCGTATGGAGCCAGTTTGGATCAAATGTCTGATTTATGGGGGAGGGTTTTGCCTCATGTGAGAAACAGTGCAGAAGAAGAATGTCCTGTTGCTGCCCACAGAACTATTTTTATAGTTTAAAAAGATCTGTCTGCCAGGACAAAAGATTACCATTGAAAGCAAGGGCTACTCCTTCCTAAACCTTTTTTTTCTGTAGTAATTTGTTTTCTATATAGGAAAAGGAATTGGTAACACTTGGGCTGTACCACTTTTTACACACTGGAGAAAGGCATTCTCCCCAGAAAATGCTGGAACGAGGCCAGTGATTTGAAGAAAGATATGAGCCTTCTTCAGCAGGTCGTCATGGGCTTGTATGACTTGAGAACTTATTCATTCCAGATTGAAGAATTTTGGACCATAAGTAAATATGCCTGGCCTCTAAACAGTATTTTTTCCAAAAGCTTCTCTGGTCCTGAGATTCAGCATTGTGATTCATACTAAAATTCATTGCTAGTAACTTATAAATTCTTAAAGTTCAGTTGTGTCTGAACTAATGCTGTAATTTTTTATTTTTTTGTGAATTGCTCCCTTGAGCTGAATGAAACTCAAAGCTAGGAGTTTAGGTGTAGCAAGTCATCCTGTTCAATCAGTGGAAGAGATTTTTTAGATATAGGCTTCAAATTGGTCTCCCATCCGAATTCAAGCACGCTTTAACACCACAGTGCATTTTGGATACAATAGAAGTAATTCCTTGCAGTTTATTCTCTACTAAGTGGGGCTGATAAACTAAGGGCTGGAAGAATACAGGGAACTGCTTCCATTTCAGTCCTTGTGGCCAGGCCTGAACCATGGACACAGCTGACTTTCCACAGCAAGGTAGTTGAAATGGCAGCTATACACATATATGAATTGGTTTCATGGACAGGAATGGTTTTCAGTGTTGTCAAATAACCAGTTTTCAAAAATATTGAAGTTCTACCTGTACTCTCCTGTAAATACAATCTTTTTATTGTTTTAATGGTAAAGCTAAATCTTCCCCTGAAATGACAAAACTTTTTACTTGAATTAACCACTCCTTGTATGCTTTTGCTATTTGTCATGTTACAAAGTCTGTAAATATTTGTACTAACTCATAAGAAAATCAAAATGTCCCCCTGACCTGGGTCCAAAACCATATTAATTTGCTATTAGTCATGCTTTTTCTAGCACTCCTGGGTCAAAACGACCTGTACACTGGATATAGTGTCAGTGTGTCTTACACAATTCAGGAAGAGAAATTCTGAGTATTAAATTCAGAATGAAAAGCCTCTATTGAGCTTTGCATGAATTAAGGGTATTTTGAATAATTTCTCATGTAGACCTTAAGGTTGTTGCTCTGCTCATGATCATAGTAATCTTATGAAGTGCCTTCTCACAAAAAGTGATGGTAAGCAATAAAAATTATACTGACACCCATGTGAAGAGAGATGTGAGCTGCAAAGCTGTTACAGCTGTTTTAAACCCCAGTGCTCATGAATCCAATTCATTTCCCACTAACCACATACTTTCAAATCTTGTCAGTACTCACATCCTGTGGCAGCCAGGATATGGGAAAGACCATATTGCAGATTACCTGCAAACTCTTCTTGCCCTCTCTGCCCTTGTCATTAGCCTTTGAGTCCAGCTGAATTTGAGGGAATCTGATGGGCAGCCAGTGCAGAGAACAGAAGTCTCCTGTTTGGCAAAAGCAGTATTACTTCTTAAATAGAAATTCAACTAGCTTTTTAACAATAGCAAGGACACAATCTCAGCAACAATGAAACCATTCCTTGCAGAGTCACACAAAGGAAAGAGAAGTATCACAACAAATGCATTGTAAACTAAGACAATGACAACTGCGGTAATACAGAAGAGGACTGAAAAGAAAAGGGCGGTAAAAGGGGAAAGTGCTCATCACAGAGCCATCAGAAAAGTTGGGAAAGACATTGCTCAGTGACTCCTGATTCCATTTTGTGACTCTGAAGTCACTGGACGTTTTGTATCTATATTGTATGTCACAGACTTCAGAATTGCCTTTAAAAATTCCAGCTGATGTATCCTCTTTATTCCATACTGCACATGAAGCAAACTTATGCAGCCTTAGGACTGTTTGTAAATAAAGGATCCTTGCAAGTGTAAAACTTTGAGGCATCTTACCAGGAGCTTGTGTTTGCCAAGACCAAGTCAGCAGAACTGGATAGGACCATCTCTCTCATGCCTGTTTGTCACGAAAAACTAAAGGTGGTATGTGCTGGTTGGATTTAGTTCCATATATGTCTAAACTGGAAGATGTCAGGAATAATGGTGAGTGTTACAGTGAGATCAGGTAAGTGAAACAGTTCATCTCAGCAGTTTCTTATTTTGGATAACAAATCCCTTCAAAGGGCAGAGCCTGTGGCACTTGATTTAGAAGTAACTTTAGTAGTGGAACAATTGCACTACTGTTCCCATAACAATTTTTGTTTGAGTGCTAAGAAAATATATGAACTTGTATCTAGTAAAAACCTAAAAACTAGCAACAAGGAAGTTACAATGCATTTGAATTTTATCATATAATACTAATTGTTTGCTGGCTAATCCATGGTGCCAGCACTGGTTGGAGGTGGCCACAGTCCTTTGCTAAGGGGTGTTGGGATCAGAGTTCATTTGTTTCGAATCTCTCTCCAGATGGTAGAAGTGAATACTGTCTTGTGAATTTTGCTGGCAGAGATGACAGCACAGTTGCCGTAAGTATCACATGCCTCTCGAGGAGGGTCCTGGAGCATTTAAAATCAATACCACATCAGAGCTTCTCAAAATCCCAGTTACTAGCAGAAGATGCAAGCAGCAAAAAAGTAATAGCATATCAATATTTTAGTTTTGCAGGTAGGAGATGGGGATGAAGAACTGTGAGCTAAGGCTACAGCCTCTGGCATAACACTGAGGTGCTTGGAGCCCAGCTGTTGGGTGTACCTGCTGTTAAGGTCCCCGTGACCCTAGTGTGCAGAGGAGAGGGAAATTAAAGGCAGTGATAACCTCTGAGGGCCATTTTAAAACTATGCTGCTTGAACCAAGTGGGATGGGGCTATGAGGGTAGTTTGCAAAAGCATTGGAGCTGAGATGCAAAGCAGATAAAAGCCCTGCTGCCTTCTGCCTAAGGAAAGATCCCAATAAAAAAATCCCATGGTACTGGAGAATGGCTTTTTCTAAACTTGTATTCTAATGATTCCAGCATGGAGACTGACAGCCCTGCAAACAGAGAATGGGCTCATTGGGTATTTCATTAGTCCTTAGTGAGCAGGTAAAATACACAAGCTATTCTAAGTCACAAAGCATTGATCAAGTTTATTCCTGCCCAGTTAAACTGGCAAATATTTGTGTATATGCATGTCAGCTCCATTGCTACAAAAAGATTTGTGTTTCCAATTTTAGTAAGCAACCCTGTGGCTTCAGGGATGGGAAAAAAGCAGCATTTTTTGTAAGAACAGAGATTCTACAAAGTTAGGGGCAAAAAAACCAAAACAGCACACCTTACCCTGAGAAAAGCTTGTTGGAAGGTTAGTTTTATAGACCTTGTGAAAGCAATACTAGGGGAGGGACAGCACAATGGCCACACTTAAACCCCATAAATAATCCCTAGAAAAATGCCACTACCTTTTTCCTTTAGTTTTAGTTGAGTATGGAAGTTTGTTGAGTAGAGAACTGAAGCAACTTGAAAGCATTTAGTTCTCAACACTGTCACCCTATTATTTAACTTTTTTTTTTAAAAAAATCTTAGTTTTAAAAAAAATCTTAATATTATCAGGATATAACTGGATAAAAATAAGCATAGTAATAATTTACTGGCTGTGATTTTTATTCTACCACAACTAAAGTGTGTGTGGGATAAAGAACTGAAAGTCCCAGAGTTCCCAAAATATCCCCCAAATCACTGTTTTGAGGGGGGTGGGGTAGCAAAGGCTGGTGCATACTTCAAAGAGACTGTAAGTCATTAGACATGCTGTGGACTGCTGCAAAGGTCTAAAAGATCTGGTGGGCAAGGAAAGGCTTCTGCAGAAAAATAAGATTTTCTAAGAGATTGGACACTTATTTTAGACTAGGCTGTGGATTATATTAACGTATAATGGCTTCACACAAACATTGTGTGGATTTATGCTCATAGACCACCCACTTTCCCTTAATTTTGGGGTATCTTTCTATTTTGTACTTTCACTGCTATCTCTCACAGAAGTAAAAATAAACTGGCAAATCATGGAACACCCTGACAAAGTCACAGCAGCAGCAGCAGCCGCCTCAGCAACTCTCCCCAATTTTAAAGCTTTCCAGTAAATCAGAGATGGGATGAGAAAGTGAAGTTAAAAATAAGCACCCAGGAGCTACTCATGTGAAAAATACTGTCAGCTGTGCAAGGGTCTGACAGAGGATGGGGCAAGTGAGGCCTACAGGTAAGGCAGCTGGGAACCTTAATCTGGGAGAATTAAGAGCTGCTGTGTGTGGGTTAGCTTTTTAACATGAAAATTGTTTTTACAGGACTAGATTTCATAGTTTTCAGCTTGCTGGAGCATTTGCTGTTTGTATGGCTCAGCAAGTGTGCTAGAAGCTCTCAGGAAAGGTGATTCTTCTCCCAGATTTCCATAGTGTACCTTAGGGATTCCAATGGCTAAAAGCATGAGTAAAAATACACAGAAGCTGGGCTGGCTTCTATTCATAGGTGTTACTTGATCCTTGGTGCATCAAACCAAATCAGCTCTTACTGAAATGAGCTGTGAGTCTGAGTTTCAGCACCTGGAGATATCAGGCTGGTACTGCAAAACTCAGCTGTTTGTGCAGGGCTTATTTTTAGGCCATGGGTGTGATTTGGTACTTCATACTGCTGGGCACTGCTAATAAATCTGGGTAAGCAGCAGCACAGGCAGGCTCAGGCCATGCAGCCAGAGAGGCTGTAAATCTGAAACAGCAAATTTATGGTTTCACAAAATTAAATTTGGAGTGGTTATGGCCTTTAAGCTATGTCTCTCAAGTTATTTCTGCAGGGACCAGACTGGAAATGCTGTGTAATGTGTAGAGTATTATAGACCTCTGTGGGTTTGGGGTTTTTTGTCTTAAACACTCCATCTGGCAGCAGCTATAACTTGGAGAGGGTTCCGTGGATGTGGTTGTGTCTCTGCCGTGGCCCACAGTGGGAGAGAAGGATATAATTTTTATTATCTGCATGGTAATTGTAATAGGGTATAGCAATTTGTCACATTAGAGTAACAAATGCATATTGAAATCAAATGTATGTACACAATGCTGCCACGGATGTTATCTCACAGTCATAAACACTTGAGCAGGAGTTTAAACCAAAAAACAATGAAAAAAAACCCTGTATGCTGGCAAGCAAAGCAGCCAAGCATCCTCCTTTGTGTCCCATCATGCAGCAGCAGGACAACCAGTGGAGCAATGACTGCCTTTAGGAGACCAATTACATGTCAATCTGTACTGTTAAGTGACTGTAGATGGTTGTTCATCTTTGTCCTGGGGAATTGGTGTAGTAACACAGTGAGGAACAGTGGAAGTAAGTGAAAATGGAGCCACTTTGCTCTGAAACACATGCAAATGCTTTCCGAGTTTGAAGTCTAGGAGCTTAGCTACTGACCAACTAACTGTGCTTTTATTGCCTTTGAATTTAAGATGTGTTCTCCCAAAGAAAAGCAAATGGCAGTTGCATCTCTTGCTTTAAGTGACTGCACTCTTGATTAGTGCTAAACCAAGGGGTCAGGAAAGCTGTTGACATTGTCATGCATCTACACAAGGAACAGGAGCATTTCTGTTCCGCCAGAATCTCTTGGCTCACATCTGCACAATATTTTACAGTGAAAATGAGCTGGGAGGATTTTGGGGGAAAGTTGCTAAGACACATCAGGAGGTTCAGCTTTCTGTCTTCTGCTGTAAGTCCCTTCAGCATGGCTTAGGTGCTTTGAGAAACACATACAACTCACAATCAATCTGGCAGTGATTTCCCACAGAAACACTAATCCATGTTCCAATGTCCAGGTGGCAAATCAGCATTGCAGGTAGCAAATTTTGGTATTGAGAAGCTGTAAACCCTGACATGGCCACAAAAATCCGGGGAAAATCCTAAGCAGTAAACAAAATCACTCTGCAAAATAAGACTGCTGTGGGAGAGATATGTGAGTATGCATCTTTGTGGATAGACTTACAGCCTGTAATACAGAATTGGCATAATGTTGTCTTTGAAATGCATGTCAGTTAGGCTTCTTGGTGTTTAAAGATAAAGCAGCATATATTCCTAGTCATATACTAGTTTTACCCATAACATGGATGCAAAACTGGGAAAATAGGTGGGGATTTTTTGCTGGGAGTTCAAGAACACTGGCAATTTGAGCAAATATTACTATGAAAAAAAATCTAGAAGGCATGCAGACCCCAAGAGCAAGGGATAGTTAATAATGATCTAATAAAAACAGCCCCAGATATTACAGTCTGAAAGACTGCATTAAAAAAACCTTTTCTTCTTTGCTACTTACACCATCCATGGAGAAACCTGAAAGATTATTAGAATAAGTTAATAGTCCCCTGTGTTTTATCTACCCAAGGGAGTTGTAACAAGACCCTAGCTGAAACAGGAAATATACAATAAATCCCATTTTTATGACTCTGTAAGTCAATGATTTTATGGTTTTAGTAACAGGCATGTAAGAAGTATTTTAGGGTTTAGTTTTCAGTGAGTTGCGTGGTTGTTTTTGGTTTGTGGTTTTGTGTTTGTTTTTCTAAGGCAGTGTATATAAGCAAATTAAATCACATGTAATCCTGAGATTGCCAAAGAAAGATTCAGAACAGCAAAAACCTGTTCTAAAGAAGTATTTTTCTCAGCTGGTTTTATTCTTGGGAACATCCTGAATAGTTACAGTCGTGCCTGCACCTTTTTTTCAGTTGGAATGGGCAGGACCAGACCATAAAGAACAGTCTTGGCTTATAAACATCAGCCCACTGGGTCCCTGGCAGCCTGAAGCAGTGGGATGATGAGAAGCCTCCCAAGCACAGAGTGAGCTTGTGTCTCCTCTGAACACTGCCACAGGTCACTGATCTGAAGGGTCTGGCAGACCATGCAAACTGAAAGTGGAGAGATGACTTCTTATAATGTCACCTAGAGCCTACAGCCTAATGCAGGCTGTTCCTTCCAGTGCTAATGAAGTTTATGGTATCTAAAATACAAATGTGCCTGCACACAGGATGCTGCATCTTCAGGGCAGTTGTTAGACCAGGAAAAATAACACCCTTGTTCTGCATTTTCTCCTGAGCTCTGATTTTCTCTTTCTGAAATTCATAGAACCATACAATGGCTTGGGTTGGAAGGAACCTTAAAATAATCTCATTCCATCCCTCCACCATGGGCAGGGACACCTCCCACTATCCCAGGTTGCTCCAAGCCCTTTCCACCGCGGCCTTGGACACTTCCAGGGATCCAGGGGCAGCCACAGCTTCTCTGGGCAGCCTGTGCCTGGGTCTCACCATCCTCACAGCCAAGAATTCCTTCCAATATCAGCCTAAACTGTTCTCTTTCAGTTTGAAGCCATTCCCTTTTGTCCTGTCACTTCTAGTTTGTTTTAGACACACACTCATTTCTCAGCTGCTTGTAGTCTGTGGAATTAAATACATCCACCATATGTACTTAGTACCTCTTCTCTTAGAAATGTAAATACAGATTTCTTGATCTGCTGAACTCTGCCCCAAGCCAGATTAGGTGGGACATGCTTTGAGCTGGTCTTTCATCCTCCCTGTGCCTCCTCTGGCCTATAAGCACCTCTTGGTTATAAAGGTAAGATGCTGGGGTGTGTATATGGGGATGTTTCTTACCTCTAAAGGGAGACTGTAACACTAGGGGATAGAACTGATGCTAACAAATACAATTGGGACTGCCTTGATTCCAACATGTTAGTCTTGACCAAACCTGTATGTGTTTCTTACTTGCAAAGAAAGCTTCAGATTTCATTTTATTTTTTAATGAGGTCATATTTCTATATTTCTATTCAGTAATGTAGTTGTTCCAGATTAAATTTGAAATATAATTATTTCTGTGTTTCAAGCCTTGAAATTTTCCTAATGGACAGTTCTAACAATGGAGCTGGACATCAAAGCATCTCAGAAACTCAGCCCTTGCTTCTTAAGCCTGTTGCTGTTTATCTGCCTCCTGCAAGACAAAAACAAGGGGCGGGGAGGGGGAAAAGATACCATGTAAAGGAAAAAAACAAAACCCAAAGGAATAAATTAATGCCAGGTGTTCGGAATCAGTTCCTTAGTTAGCTTCCTTTTGGGGAAAGGTGCAGCAACAAAGCCCACAATCCCTTTTCATCTTCTCTGCAGCTCTCCTCATCCTGCTCTGTTCTTGTATCCCAAATAAATTTGGTTGGCCATCCCCAGAGCTGTGACAGTTATCCTGCCACCTCCTGCTGAAATCCATCCTCCTGGCACTCCAAAGCAACCAAGCTGGGATTTTTAAATGGGGTAATGGATGAGTAAGTTGGACCCCAGACACTATGCACTGTTGTAGGTTACTGTGATTCTTGTGGGGAACAATAATAATAATAATAATAATACCACCAACACCTTTTCCTGTAACTTTTGTATGAACTACTCTAGAGGCAAATCCCTGCCTTAGGCCTCAACGCCACTGAGTTCTTGTTTATTCTAGGAAATGACTTTGTGTGATACTATGGGCTGTATTATTATTCTTTAAATGTATAGGTTTGTACCAACCCCCCAGAGTCTACCATGAAACTCACAGGCATGCAGTGCTGATCTCAGTCTGCTGCCTGGCTGTACTTTTATTAAGAAATTCTTGCTGGTTATGCCTGACATCAAGTTGATAGAATGATTACACCATAGAATGACTAAGCCCTTTTGGAGCTGTTCAAGATAAGGAATTCCATTGTTGTCACAACCCAGGCCCAGAGTTTTAGCTCTGTCCTTGTTGATGGAAGCTGTAGAAAGAGATTTTTTTCTTCATAAATCTTAAGAAAGTGGTGGGAGAGAAGGGGGTGAAACTCCTGACAGCACTGTGGTAGCACCCAGAGTAAAAGTTACGTTGTATTTTGAGACTGGTGGAAAATTTCAGAAACCACAGCAAATGCTTTCTCAGCACACATACAAACCCTCTAGTCACCATTTTCAGTATGTGCACTTACTATAATTCCAATTAGCAGCACTGGTGTTGTGTGGCAACTGCATTAGAAGACAGAGAGTAGGTTGGTAGTTTGCTCTTTTCCCCCAGCCATTTTATTTTCCTGCTAATGAAACTACCTGCAGAGCAGAGCACTGTAGCTGCATTTTGATAGCATGAAACCCCAGCCCCTCCTTTTCACTGTCTCTTTTTCTGCTTTACCAGACTCCTTGTCTGTTTAAAAAGGTGTCAAGACTGGCCATAGTGCTTCTCTATAACAGAAAATAACTTGGCAAACACAGGGAGTGTAAATGTTTGGTTAAAATAGCAATGTTTCAGGTCAGTAATCAGATTGCCTAGTTCCAGCCAGAGGTGAATTTTTACCACCTCGTATAAGCTGCTGTTTACTGGAAGCATTAAGAGGTAATGAATGCAGACAGCCCTGTGGGCCAGCAGCCCCCAGTCCTTGGGGATCCTCTCCCAAGCACCAGCTGCACCAGGAGCTTGGCAGCAGAGCAGGGCAGTGAGCAATGCTCTGCCAGCTGAATGCATGGGAAGTATCTCCACACCAACACTGGAGGATGTGAAGCCAGATTACATAGGAATGTGTTTTAATGTTTGTGGTCTCGTGGGGATGCCAGCACTTGCTGTTCTGAAAGAATTTTCAGTAATTTTACTGTTTAAAAAAGAAGTACAAGGTCCTCTCATGCAGATCACGTAGACTTGGGGCTAAAAAATTAAACCTATGGACTTGAGAGCCTTATTGCAGGCATAGGAATATTCACTATTAATGCTTTTTTCTGCAAAGCACAGGAAATATTTTTAAAGCTGTTTTGTGTAATTATCAATCTGGAAAAAAATTTCCCAGAAATAAAATACAGAGATGGGAGAAATTTTTATTGAAGTAGAAATGTATGTTCATTCATGTCAATGGGTACTTTGCATTGCTCTGGCTCATTTTGCTGGATTCATTCTCAGGGATGCACTGCTCTCACACTCACTGCTGTCAGACAAGGTCCCAAAATATTCAGTTCCCAACCAGCTGGGTAAGGTTTTTATTACACCACATGCTTTTTAAACATGTATTGTTTTACACTTCTAGGAAAACTCAAGCCTGAGGCTTTGCTATGACTAAATTTGAAGAGCTAAGAAGATGAGTAAAAACAGTTCTCTCTCCAATTCCCCCTGCAGCTTCCCTTTGCTTGGCTTCATGTCTATTTTGCAAGCCTGGATGCAGGCTCAGGGTCATGGGCAGCCTGACTTATGGCTCCTAAGGCTGTCACATGTACATGTGTGTGAAGATTTCTGCCTCCCTCTGAGGCCCAAATTTTCTTCTACGAGTGCAGGGAACAAGGTTTTGGTCTTTGAAATTAACACCTGTGGAGGTGGGCAAAGAAAAGGTACCTCTCCCCTGGCCATATTACAACTACTTGTTTGCTTGGCATGTGCCTTTGCTGGAACCAGGACATTACTAGCTGAGTTAAAGGGCTCAAGATTTCATCTAATCATAAAATTAAAAACTGCAGAAAAGCCTTTCTAGGCTTAGGACCCTGTGTTTGTGAGTCTGTATCCACAGCTGCTTTCACAGCTCATTCACATTTTTGGTCTGGTTTCTGAGCATTAGGTTGTGGTAGATGTGTTTCTACTTACAGGTTTGATTTAGGGGCAGAAACTGGAATAATAAATGCGTGATTGAGCAGTTATAAACTTGCACGTTTATAACTGAAAAGAATTCATTCAGCTCATAAATGTCAGCTTGTCTTCTCTGTGAAACCTGGTGTAGTGGAAGGTGTCCCTGTCCATGGCAGGGGGCTGGAACTGGATGATCTTTAAGGTCCCTTCCAACTCAAACTGTTCTGTGATTCTGTGATTATATCAAGGCACTTTTTCCAGATCAAGTCAGAACTCTCCTTATTGCACCACTGTTTTGCAAGGTATCTTAAACAGTATATGGCCTCTTCATTTTTTTTAACCTTAAAAGAAAGCATCCCCAGCTGCTCAGCCTAATATCCCTCATTTTTAAGCCTCTCGACATTATTACTCTCTAAAACTGCTCACCCATCGCTATGTCTAGGTGACATGCTTTTCGTGTGCACCTCCTGCGTAAGAATTTGCACCCAGGGAAAAA
>VYXD01014181.1:47648-110759 GCA_013397195.1 Hylia prasina
GGGCGGCCTGCGAGCCGGTGCGCATCCCGCTGTGCAAGCCGCTGCCCTGGAACATGACCAAGATGCCGAACCACCTGCACCACAGCACGCAGGCCAACGCCGTGCTGGCCATGGAGCAATTCGAGGGGCTGCTGGGCACCAACTGCAGCCCCGACCTTCTCTTCTTCCTCTGCGCCATGTACGCGCCCATCTGCACCATCGACTTCCAGCACGAGCCCATCAAGCCCTGCAAGTCCGTCTGCGAGCGCGCCCGCGCCGGCTGCGAGCCCGTCCTGCTCCGCTACAGCCACGCCTGGCCCGACAGCCTGGCCTGCGACGAGCTGCCGGTCTACGACCGCGGGGTCTGCATCTCCCCCGAGGCCATCGTCACCGCCGAGGGCGCGGGTGAGTGCGCGGGGACCGGCACCGGCGCGGGGACAATGGGCGGCGGGCGGGGAGGGCAGCCCAGCCCGCCCGGGAGCCCTGCCTCCCCTCCGGCCGTTCTCGGATTCTCTTCGCTTTGCCCTCCGCTCTTTTGCTGTCTTTTCTCTGCCTTTAGCAGCCGCGTCGCTGCTTGGAAAAGTTTTGCTGTTGGGCACAGAGTGTGTGTGACAAGTGACAGCCCCGCCACCGCTCTGGGGAACGCGTACGAGTGTGGGAGCGACAGCCCTCGTTCCGCATGAACGGGAGAAGTTTCCTTGCCGCTTTTCGGTGATCCGTCGGCAGCGGTTGCTGGCAGAGAATGAAGAGCCACCCAAGTGAGGGGCAGCCCCCAGGCTGCCGGCTCCCACCCCGCTCCTCTCTGCTCATCTTCAGCCGCTCCCTCCCAAAGCAAGTTGCTCCCCTCCCACACAAGGCCGCCACTGCCCAGACTGTGGGGTAAGATCGGTGCCCAGAGGAGCCCCAGGCAGGAGCTGGGGGGCCGGGGTCCCCCCACCCGCTTCCTATGCCAGTGGTGGCACACGCACACCTGAAGGGGAGTGCTCATCTCCGCGGTTAGCGTTGAAGGTACAGGTTACAGCACAGGTTCCCCAGCAGGTCCCTGGGCTCTAGAATTACAGCCAGGTGAGGAGCGTAGCAAAGTGTAAAAGCCTTCCATCGTGTTTTGTTCCCAACATCCCTGAAGCGAGCCAAATGCTGCCTCCTGCACCTGAGTCAACTCCAGTGCAGCCCTGGTGGTGTCTGACCACTGTGGCCTCAGAGGGGCTGTTGGGGCCTCTCAGCTTTCTCAGTGCATCCTGTTTCACCAGCTGAGCTCACTGTGATCCCACAGGATGGCTGGTGCTGGGTGTCTGGCTGCCATCCAGCAGTCCTGTCGGAGGCAGGAGCAACTCTGCACAGTTAGGTGAGGAGTGCTGACTGCTCATGCTACAAACCTGCTGTGGCTCAGGGGTCTTGCTCTTGTCACGGCTGCCCTTGTGCTGGAGGAGTTGACAGGACACGGCTCCAATGTGGTGAGCTGAACACCACAGAAAGATTGAATACAAGGAACTATTGAACAGGCAATTAGAGCAAGCTGGTTGTCAAGAGTGAGCTCTGACCTTTTACAAAGTGACTACAGTTCCTGTATATTTTCAGGAAAGCATTTGCTGCTGGTGGAACCAGGCTACTGTTTTCTCTGATGCAAAGTTGCAGTGCTGGTGGCTTTCTCAGACCTCTCCATCAGAGGAGTTGGAGAGCAGTACTGGGGTGGGAGAGCAGAGCAGAGCAGCACACATGCACCCCACAAGCTTGTTGCTCTGCTGCCTGGCTCCTTCAGTGCCCACAGCTGCAGTGCTGCGTTGTGGCAGCTCACTGACGGGCAGTGGATCTCACCTCTCTGTCCTCCCCCCAGCAGTGGCCTGGGAATGAAAGGGGGATTTTTCATGCTGTGCTCAGCACAGTATTTAACTGTGCTTCTGTCCTACTGCCTAATGCTTTATGTATCCCACTGCCAGTAATGCCAAATGCTGTAATTCCTGTTTTCTTCTCCTAACAAAATATCACGCTTCAGTTTCCTGACCGTGCTCTCCAGCTCAGCCTTCCCAGGTAAGCTGCTCTCTCCATCTCCATTTATTTACAGGCCAGACAAACCCTCCTCTATCTCTGACTCTATTCTCTTACCCTCTGCACCTCTTAAAACCTCTATACCCTGGTATCTCAAGTCATTACTGCTGTTTGTAACTTCTAACTGCTTCCCTCTTGCATTTTCCTACTTTTTTCCCCGGCCTATGAACACAGCCATCTATTTTTGCCATCAGCTGCAGTCCTGCTGGGGTAGTTTTGAGGAGATGTGGTTTTGAACACCAAGCAACCTTTCTCTGCAGCATGGAGGTGCTTTCAAAACCACCTTAAAAATGGCTCCAGCATGAGCAAGGTTTGGCAGGTCTGCAGCGATTTGAAAGCAATCACATTCAAATCTGGAGGGAGGAAGCTTGGCTGAAATCGCCCCCGAGTTACCTATTTCTGAGGACCTCAGCAGTACAATAACCTCTTTGAGGGATTCCAGGGCCAGATCCATGAAAACTCTCTTTCAGTGAATGAGAACCTGATGACATTCTCATTTCTGGGCTGAATATTTTGAACTGATGCATTATGCACCAGACTGAAAGAATCCTTCTTGAGGGAATAAAACTGTTCTTTTAGAAAGCAGAGGGAAGGATTCCTGTTCTAGGAGGAGGTAAGGTGAACATTTTCAAATCCACTTCTCCAAATAAAGGATTGCAGCTCAGTAGAGGACACAAATAACTGCCCGATGAGTAGCGTGCAGAATACCTGCTCTTAGTTGCTTTCATTTAACTCCTAAGCATTCTAGCCCCTTCTCCTGTCTGTAAACTACATCTGATAGAGCAGGCAGAAATACAATCCACTGTTTCATGGCTTTCCATTGTAGAAGGGGCCTTTTCTGTTCTTCAAAAGTGAAATCTTGTTTTTGCTTTCATTCTTTTGCTACCTGTAACAGAGTTCTGCTGTTTCCTTTCCTCTTGAGCTTTCTGCATTATTGCTGGTGAACATGAGAACGTTTGTTTTGTGTCTTCCGTAAGGGAGCAGCCTTAAGGATGACGATGTAGTCAGTGTTTGTCCTTGTCAGGGCAAGGACTGAGTTCACAAGCCCAATTTCTATGAGTTACATTCCCTGCATCCCAGTAGCCTGTTGCAAAATATGAAGGAACTGTGGTTGGTAAAATCTGTAATAATTCTCAGTGAGAAGTTCTCTTCCAGCTGTTGAGGCACAGTCCACCACAGACATCTTCTAGGACCTCTTTCCATTTGAGCCAGGTGGTGAGAAAGATCTGGACACTTCCTGTCACAGGACCAAGGGGCTGCTGACAGGGTGAAGGGGTGAAGCAGCTGCTGCTGTGTCTGTGATGGAGAAAGCTGACAACAGTGCTGTATTTTGGGCTCAGAGGAATAGCTGTGCACACCCCCTGGGCTTGTGTTGGTCTCCAAAACCTGAGTGGGAGTGCTGATTGGGAGGCCTTAAGTTCCTCAAGGTACAGAGACTGTCTTAAAACAAGTGTCACGTGGGAAGGGTATGTTTCTCAATTTTTCATTCTCTTTGGGAAACATCCGGGTCCCTTTACAGACAGAAGGCAGAGGGATGCTGCAGGTGTGGTGTGGGTGTTCTGGAGGCAAGTGTGATGCTGAATATTTTGGCTTTTTCTGGAGGATCCAACAAATCATCATCCAGGATGGAGGATGAAAGAGCATCTTGACAATACATTAACACCCCAGGTGTCAGATTAGTGCATGCTAATGTCTGAAGTCTCCTATGGCATTTATCCCACATCCCTGTCATGTGCTTTTGGGAGGTGAAAGTGGTTCTGTTTGCAGACATTAGTACAAGCTGCCTTACAGCTCTGGGAGGTCCTGTTCACTTGCTCCATATATTCCAGTCTTTACATGCATATGCTTATTCTTTCTCCAGTCTATCAGGTTACCTGCTTCCCCCATTCAGGGTCTTGTCACACCTCCTTAGGTCTGTGAAGCAGCAGGAAGAGACAAAATTGCTGAGAGACAAAATTGTCTCAAATCTAGAATTTCAGAGGCAGGACCTGTCTTTAGTTTTGCAGGTAACAAGTGGGCAGTGTTGGGATTGGGATGCTGACTACAAAAGCATCTTTGACATGTGTCCTTGGCTGCTACTGCCTAGCAGAGTGTTTATGTCCCAAGTGAAATGTTTATTCCTGTTTTGAAGAAGGAACTAGCAATAAACCAGAGCAGTGTGATGGGTGCTGTGTGTATTGGAAGACAGATCTGTCAGGCAGGTTGTCTCACCATATCTTATTTAGATAAGGATATAGCTTGAAGGCACGTTGGCCTGTTAGTAAGATGTTGGGGAAAAGGGAAACCACATCACAAGGTATCAACCTTGTGTCATTAACACCCAAACTATCATGTCTCAGTCTTTGCCTAGCTCTACTTAGAGCAGTCAGTGTGCACAGTGGTGCTGGGGGAGGGTTGCAGACTGTGCTGAGGACGAGCAGTCGTGCCCAGATTATCCTTTACAAAGTTGGGGTTTGTTTAGGTCTTTTCCTGAAACTTGGGAGCAGCTTCATTTCTCAGTTAAATAACAAAATAATTATGAGCTTCAAGCCTGAAACAGAACAGGAGTAATAAATAAGAGAATTTAAATCTTAATGATGAAGATACCACCAATGGTGTTAGGTGCTCACTACACTCAGCCTTCGTAGGCTGAGTCCCCTGGATTTTGCAGTCTAAGCATTTAGTCAATACCTGGGCCATTAGATGTCATCAAAACCTGGTAGGATTTGTTGTGAGGAATAAGGTGTTATGTGGAATAGCCATGGAGCTGGCTGATCTACAACTTGGAGTTTGAGTTCTTTGTATTTAATGTTAGCTAGAATCAATCAATCACTTGGCTTTTCCGAGCATGTTTTTGCAACCAATTTAGCAAAGATCCTCACTGTACTAAGAGCTGAAGTAAATGACAATGAATTCATGCCTTGTGGAAGGGGTTTTTAATTAATGGGGCTCACAGATACCTCAGTCTGAAGAAAGTACCCAAGCAGCAGCCACTGGCTCTGGTTTAGTTCTTTGGAGCATGGTGCCTGGAGTGGCTTCAGTAATAGCTGGGCCATATTCTTCAATCAAAATGACAATCAGGATCGTTTTACTTTTGGCCTTCCTCTGCCTTTTAATGTTTTTTATTTATTTAAACAGTGATATAGGAAATATGTTTGCTCAAAACTAGGTATTACCACGTTGTTTCTCTTTTCCAAACCTGTCATCCAAATCCATGGTTGTGGGCATTGTCATTTTGTACACTCACTGTGTAAGTGGCTTTTATTTAGCTCTCCTTGTTAGTGTTTTGTTTTGAATCCCTCTGAAAAGCAACTAATTAAGATGGAAAAAACAGTTTGGATTTTGTCCCCTGCTCCTAAACAAAATTTAATAGGGAACTTATGGATTGGACCTCTGGATAGTGTTCCCCTCTTTGGCAATCCTGCTAATCATCACTTGACTGGTATTTATTTCAGAAAGATTGCTTTGCATAGACAGAACTTGGCAGAGGGTTTGCCCATGAAGAGAAGTGGAAGAAAAGGAAGCCAGTTGTTTGGGGTTTTTTAAGTAGCTTTTTTTCCCTCCCTCTGCATTACAGCTGAAAGTCTCAGCAGTGTGCATCTCCTGGTTGAGAGAGGCCTCTGTCCATCAGGCTGCTAGGGACAGGGGCTGGGTGAATGCTCACACTCACCTAAGATCTGACAAATAGCTGGTGGCAGGCCTGGCCTGGACCCTCTTCCAACCTTCTGTCTGGTAGGTAAGCAGGGACCAGATTGTATGAGCTTAACTGGGGAAGGGTCAGAGAAATGAGAAGGCTTTCCTGAGAGATGTCATACCCTGGCAGAGGTCTCCAGTCCTCTGCATAAGCCCATGTTTCTTCCCATCTGTAGAAACCAGTCATCCTTAAACAGGCATGAGTGTATTGGGAAGGATAAGCATCAAGGCAAGGTCAATTCTTGCCTGGCCCAAGCCAGGAAATGAGCTATGAACTGGTGTATGGGCACCTGTTCACCCCTTCTTTGCTCCCTGATGGACACCAGGCTCTGACCATGAGGCCACACTGCTGCCTTTGTGCAGGCAGGGAAATGGGGCACTTCCATTGATGGGTGCTTTGCATGCTGTCTGAATTACTCTGGCTGCACACACGGCTGCTTCATTGGGTATTACTGGTTTGGGATAGGACAGGTGACCTGGCAGTGCAGAATTAGGAGCTGCCTTGTGGCTGTGGTGTGTTGTAATTTGGTTAAAAATACGTTGTGCACCTAAGAGTATGGGAACATGTGGTATGCTTATTTGCAGGGCCAGGCTTACACTGGCCATATCAAGTGCTCGCTGGCCTTCCTTGTGCTGCTGTGCGCTCAAAGGACAGTTCCTCAGCCAGTACCCACTGGTGTCATACTCCACACGGGCCAGGGAAGGCTGTGAACCCTTTACTGGGCTCTGGTTTGAGTTGTAATTTCAATGTGAATTGGACTAGGTTTGCTCAAGCACCATGAAGTCATCCTGCTTGGATCCGTCCTTGGTGTAGGGACAGAGCACTTCAGGGCTTTTTCCTTCTGTGGATGGAAGATGGTAAGCATTTAATCTGATACTCCTCTTGTCTTCTTTGTGATGAAGATTTTTTCTGTCCCCAGTAAAAATTTTGATGGAATGGGGAGTGTGCTTTGGAGGTATGAACAAACTATCCCTGAAGTACCTGTTTTGGTAGGAATTTTAGCTTGCTGGGCCACGTGAAAAGCCAGAGGAGTTGGCTTAGTCATATGCAGATAGCCTTCAAGAATAACTGAGAATGTGGCCAAGGCAACTGAGTGAGGGGAGCAGCGAATCTGGAGAGCTTTTTCTGCAGGGGGTTTGGATGCCCACAATGGTGAAACATCTGAGGCCAGTCCTGGGTACACTGAGAGGCCTTTTTTGGCCACTGCTCTGTGGCTGGATGGTTTTGCAGACTTTCTGTCTGTATTTGGAGCAGATAGGAGGATTATCAGAGCACAGACCTGAGTGTTCTCTGTGCTTTTACAACGTCAGAAGGAATTGTAGATTTAAAACTACAGCTTGGCTGAATGACCAAGACAATAGATAATTGGCCCAGGAGAGGGAGAATGAGAAGTGTGGTTATCCTTTTGTTTACTGTTTGCAAGAGGGAAGCCATTCCAATTCCTCTATCATCACATCCTGGAATACCGGAATGCATTTGACACAATATAAAATGCATTGAGAATAAATCAGGTGAATAATCAAAATCAGACATGTAAGTAAGAAACAGCTTGTATATTTTGACTTCTTGTTACAAGGCAGCATGGTGGAGATTCAGAGGTTCCATGGAAGTACCTGATTGCAAAGATCAGATTGGCTCCATAAAAATGTTGTGTTTTTCTATAAACTAAGGTCCTGTGGTTAGTTTGGAACTTTCTTTGCAAGAAAATGGATGTCATGTTTTATTAGCAACAGGATATTGAATATAAAAGAGCATCTATTCAATCTTTCTGTGCTATTTTCTATACCCTTTGCTCTTTATGTTGACTAGAATAATTATTCCTGAAGTCTCAATTTTTTTGAAAGTTAATTATTATGTGAGGGAATTAGTTGTTTTTCAGGTTTACTCTTGCCCTGGCTGTGATTTAACCCCATCCTCATTTATGTAAATGAAGTTTCATGTTGCTATGAGTAGTATAAGTATTCATTAAGGTGGAGATTTTATTTTTTTTAAAACAAGGATGGCAAAATTAGAAGGTTAGCTAAGTAATATTATTTTTCTTGTAAACAGGTATTTACAGGATTTGTGATTAAATAATGATCCCAGCCCTTAAAATTTAATCCACACATCTAAAGTCGTCTTGAATACTGAGTGTCCTGAGCTGTCTTACAGCCAGATGTTTACAGCTCAGGCTGCAGGAGAGGAGCTTGTGTTACATTTGCTCTGCATTTTAAAGGCAGTGGCCTTGTCTCTGTGATTATATAAGAATCTAAGGAAGATGTTTGTAGGATACCAGATTCCAGAATTCAGAGAGTAGCATAAATAACTAAGTGTGCACAATTACAGAAGGGCTTTTTCTTTGAAAGCTCATTTGTTTTTCCATTTTATGTGCCATTCTAATAAAGTGTCCTGCCTCTCTCCCAGCTCTTGTTCCTCTTGCATTTATTTTGTCCTCAGGTCATTCAAGGTTATATGCATTAACATACTTGTTTTTCATGATTAAGTATATGTATAAACCCATAAACCCATAAAATTAACCCATTTAATAAATAGGTTTGAAATGATGCATTTTACTAATGTGGGACACACTCCACTTATGAATGTGTCTGGAAGCAGTTCTTTGGGCATAGTGCCTTTTTAAACTTCTGTTCCTTATCTGTCCTTCAGAGTTATCAGTGTGTTTTTAAACTGAGGGGAAGATCAGAAACATTTATTTTGGCATTTACTTCAGCAATATGATTATGGCTGGTTGATTTGATTTCCTCAGTAACCAAAAGAAAACCCCAAAAGTAATTTCTCCTTCATCAGCTAATTAAATGCAAACACTACATGTGTTTTCTGTAGGTGATCAAAATTCATGGCATAAATGTCAACCCTTGTCTGAAACCTGCCAGTCTGTAGCCATGGAAATGGAATATTTTGTCTGCTTCAGTATTTAACATGATATGCTGGATTCAGGTGAAATTTGGGCAAGACATTGTGTCAACTTTACTGGACTGACCTCCAGAATATTACAAACTGTTCATTAGTAAAGTTATTAAGTTTCCACGCACTAAATATTAGAGAAAGAGAAAACATTGTAATGTGTGTGTAGTGAAATAATTCAATATTAAAAATACTAACACTTCTTTACATATTTTACAAATCCATGCCAGATTTCCCTATGGATTCCAATAATGGCAACTGTGGAGGTGGCAGCATTGGTAAGTACATTTTTATAAAATTGTATAATAAGCTGTAGACTTTCAAATCCTTTAAATATTTAATTAGGTAAGAGAGGTACTAAGTGACAAATACTTAAATGCTTAGTCTTGACTGAGAATACTGTAGATTGTGCTTTTACATTCCCTGGGCAGGTGGGATTTGGGGATGCTTAGCCTCAAAATGTCCACCAAAGCAAGAGGGCTGTGCTGATTTTACCAAAAGCTTTGTCTTGAACAGAGAGAGTAACCATTAAATTGATTTTTTTGCTGGGCAAAACCAGTGAAGATAATGGTTCATTTTGTCCTTAAAGTTTTCAAATTAAATTCAGTACTCTTTGTAGACAATGGCAATAGTCCCATTAGCCTGGGGAGGTTGAGGGCAGCACCTTCTGAGGGCGGTTTTATTCCAGCAACTTCCCTGTTGCTTTTTATTTCTGTTTTGGTTTTGCTGGAACTGAATAAAACTGAATAAAACCCCTTGATCATTACCTCTATTTGCCAATGCAAAGAAGCAAAGCCCAGGATGGTAACTAATAATTATAGGAATGTGAATCTTTTGGTCAAGCAAGCCAATGACTGTAGATTTCCTAGAATTTTATTATGGTTCCATCCAAAGTTCTCCTCTTAGGTTTTTGTCAAGAAGTTGAAACTTGCATTGACCTCCATGTCCTTCCTTCTGCAGAGGTGCTAATGTGCTACAGTGTGCACTAATGTTCACTTCAACAAATAAACACCTAAGTATGGTTGTTGAGCCTAACATTAGAAACCCATCTATATAATTTCAGCATTAAGCTCTGTGACCACATTGCAAAAAGGTGTTAGTAATGCCCAGTTTATAATACAGTTTAAAAATTTAGTCACTAGGTCCCAATGTGAAAGCAGCTATATTCACTCAAAATGTTCTTTAAATCACAGTGTACACCCTCTAGAAACCCAGGTGCAGTTAAAAAAACCCTCATAAAAGCAAGCCCCTTAACAAGCTTTGCTTTAAATTGTCTTGAGCATGGGACCATGTCTGGAAGATTTGCTGAAGATAATTGTTACTAACATTAGTGTCTTCATAGTGTGAAGCCATTTTCAGTTCTGTGGCATTGAGAAAGTAGGGATTTCATGCTTGATGCAGACTGTACAATGAGCATACAGGCTTCACCTTGAATATGAAAGCAAAGCTGTATGCTCTCAATGTCACTTTATATCAAAACTATGAAGCAAATATTTACTGCTGCCTGTCCACAGGCATGTAGAAGGCATGTAATTCCAGTGAGTGACCTTGCAGTGGAAGAGGAAAATTTCAGTCATACTGTTACTATTATGATGCTTCTCAGTGACTGAAAGCAGAACCAGACCTAAAAAAAAACCCATCTAGAAAATAGGGATGCACAGAAAAATTGCTGATGCGATATCTGTTGATATCCCTGCCTTTTACTGTACATACATGATTTCTGGTTCAATGTGCTACCTCTATTTGAACTGACAAACACAGTTGGACCCCCTAAAAAGCCACGTTTCAAAATGGCTTTATTTATATCTTCAATAAGGTAAATTTGTAGATTTGCCATTGTAGAGACTTCTTGTTTTGTTTTGCAAGTAGCAAACTGATGTATTTTTTAAAAAATCCCATTCTCACCTTTATGGTTTCTGCATCTTACTGCTGCTGTGCATGGTCACAGGGAACAGTGTTTGTGGGTTATCCCTGTTTAAGATACCTTTCTTCCCTGGCAGTGTCTGCTGGCAAAACCTTCCCTCTGAGCCTGCATGGGGGTTTTTTGGGAGACCTTTTTTGCCTCTATAGGCAGTGAGCTACATTGTTTTCTGCTTCATCACATGCTCCTCATATCTCTTAGAAAATTTTCTAGAGTGGTTTTTTTAATTATCCTTTGTTTATCCAGGAAATATTTGCCAGGTTTGAGTGGTTGCATCAAATAACACATATCTTGTGTTGTTTTACAGCCAGGTTTTGGATCATGCATGCACATATATTTAAGATGACACACGTTTCTTGGTAGCAGTCCGTGGGGAAAACCATTCTCCCGTGTAGTCCATGTCTTTGGGCATTTACAGAGTGAAGTTTTCAAAGACAGAAATTTTGAGCAGTTGATAGTCCTGTATTTATTTACTTGAGAAGGAAATTTAATGGCTGGCTGTGACCTCAGTCAAAGCCAGTGGGAGCCTCTGCTGCTTGTCTCCATATTTGGGATGTACCATTGTGGTCTCAGAGCCCGTCTGGAAATTCTGGCAGGTTCTGAGGAGGCTGTCAGGTAGGATGGGATTTTCCCTCAGCATCAGGGGATACAGTACATCTTTATAGCCACCTTTTGTGGGTGTTCCTGCTCCCTGGGGGAAGGTCAACATTTGCCTTCCTTTGAGAATCACTGTACCAGGAATTGGGAGGGAGGAGTTGGTTCTGGCTCTGACTTTATAATAATTGACTTTGGCAAATTACTTTTGCGTTAGTTTCTGTATCTCTAAATAGTAATTAGGAAAAATGCAGCATTTTGTACAGTTCTTTTAGATGTAAATTTATAAAGTTTGAGGGTGACTAGGAGGTTCTTCAATAAGAACATGAGCCTGTAATATAGAAATAGAACTAGACTAATAAGATATATTCTGAAATTAATAATGTTAGTCAGTACTGCCTTAAAACTGAAGGAAATGTGAGACTGACTATTTTATTTTACCTGGGACACAGTGCAAAGTACTGTAGAGCAGGAGAAGGTTCTAGTGTATGACTTGGGCTTGGGTGCTGAGGTGCCTGGTGGGTCATAGGAGCACATCTTCTATGCTCTGTTTCAAGGCAGCTTAGAAAAGGAGCTGTAATTTGGCCTACAGTATCCATGAGCTCACAAAGGCAGAAGGGAAGCCAAAAATCACTTCCCTTCTCTGCTTTTGTTATTTTAACATGAATGCATAGAAAAGTTAAAGTCTGTAGGACTATATATAGATTCCTGAGGATGTGTTTGAAATTCAAGGAAATAATATACTTTTCTTTTGAAATGTTTCCTCTTTCCTGTACTTTTTTTTTTTGTATTTTCAACTACCACCAATACTTTTTTTCAACTACAAAAATTCTTCCAATGGAAAATATATAATAATTTCAGAATTAGATTCCATCTCCTCTTAATTTTTTTTTAATACGCACAAATCTTATATGGCAAATAAAAGTTGTTTTTCAGACTCTTTATGTTAAATTTAAATGACTAGCTTATATGCATTGATTTTAGAATGATGGTGTATAGAAATACGCTGCATTAAATCTACTTCTATATTTATCAAATGTCAAAATAGATGGCCATGCCTGTGTAATACTGGGATCTGCTGTTTGAAATTACTCCACCAAACCACACTTAGACACTAGTGTAAAATAAGCAAATATTTATAGTAGAACAACCAGCCCTGAAATACCAGTGGTGCTCATGAAAACCACTGTGGGTCTGGAGCTTCAGCTTTAGTATTCCCTGGGCACTAATGAAAATGTTTTTACCTCTTTTAGAGTTCCCAGCTGTCTGGCATCTGTGCCTTTGGAAGTGCTGCTCTGACAGTGCTCATTTGTGTTGTTTTTTGAAGGCTATCCTTCTGGCCACAAGGGCTAGGAATTTCTCTGTTTTCATTAAACTTGGGCTTCTGGGTCGTAATAAAATTGTGTAAAATTTACACAATTCCTAATGGTGAATTGGATGGACCTCTCAGCAACCTGATCTAGCTGAAGATGTCCCTGCTTATTTGCAAGGGGGTTGCACTAGATGGCCTTTAAAGGTTCCTTCCAAAGCCAGGTATTCTATGAATGCCTGCTAGCCAGAATATCCCAGTTTGCTAAACTAACCTGAGATCCATAGTACTCAAGAAAATGTTCAATCATGCACTGCTGTAGTATTTTCTTTCTGTGTGTCTGTCACGGTCTGAATGATAAAAGGTAAAGAAAGGAGGGCATTCCTTAAGTTTAGTACAGAAGAGAGAACAGCATTGCAAGGATGGAATTACAGCACCTGCTAGCACAGGATTGAACCTTGAATTGGCTTAAAATGATGATTTTGTCACTTCAGACTCAAAGTCTGTGTGTCTTTGTTGTTGTGTTGTGGTGGTGGGGGGGTGGGGGTGGTTTTTTTTTTAAAATTTCAGTATGTCAGGTTTTCTCCTAAAAAACATTTAAGTTCTCGTGGACAGTTCCACATCTCCCAGCAGAACAGGCCAGGAATGCAGTGTGTTTTTTACTATTTCACTGTAATAAGTAAGTCAGTTCAGTGACATTTTTGTTAGGTGTGAGCTCAAGGTTTTGGGAAGGTTGTCACTGAACACTGAGTGCTCTTTCCTTTCTAAACAAAGCTTTCTGTTTCTGTAGATCGCTGCAAGTGCAAGCCTGTAAAAGCCACTCAGAAGACTTATCTACGCAACAACTACAACTATGGTAAGAACAGCTGCATGGCCAGCTCCCAGCTTTTTAAAGGCTGCAGGAAGGGGAAAGTTTTCATTAAAAAAAGCCTAAAAAGTTCACAGTTACTGATGGTAACCCAATATTACTTAGGACAGGAGGAAGGTGTAGTCTGAAATGTTTCCAAATTAGAAGGATGGAGGGGATTAGCTTAATATGTTAGTACAAGGGTGTCTTTGTTATTTCAGTTTTAGTGCAGGCATTCAGGGTTCGTGCACTTCTCTAGTGTGAACAGTGATGCAACAAAAATGACATTATGGGCTGCTGTGCCTGAACTGCCTCTGTGATTTCCAACATACTCAGCTTTTGCAGAAGGGGTTGTTTTGAGTAGCTTTTGTGCCCACTAGCTGTCCCTGACATCTAACAGCTTCTTTTCCTTCTGGTGTATGGAAGCCAGCTATGAGCATCTTGCCAGCTGTGTTATGCTGTCAGTAACACCTGTAAAAGTGCACATGTCCTGGTCTTCAGGCATATCACAGCTCCAAGCTTGTATTTTTTTTCACACTGTTTGTTTCAAGCAAATTAGGCCAACAAAGCCACTGAATAAATTCCACAGGAACTGAACAGTTGGGCCCTTCCTTACAGCAAAAACCAGGCCTTTACCAGTTAAATAGTTTAAGATCATAACATAAACATAATCCAACCAACCACCATACACCACGATGTGAACATGCAATGGTTCTATAACTTGTTTTTCTATCTCTAACTCAGCTGAGTCACTTTCCCATAGCCCTCTTCTGCTTTGCCAAAGTAGCAGGCCTGAGCCATGATTTTACAAAGGTAATAAGGCCCTTATTTTATAAGGCTTTACCTATATGCAACACTTCCTTTTTTCCCATTAATTAGGTGAAGAGCCGTAGGTTCAGTGAACTTTAAGACTTTACTTAAATGTATATATTGATTGTATAATATTTAATAGGATTACACATTTGTAAGACCAGAGTCAGACAATCTTCTTTTAAAAATAGTTGCTGTTAAAAGGTAAAAATTTACATCTGTATTCAAACACTTTTTTTGACACTAGTCACCTTTATGTTTTGGTGGATTTGTTTATAAAAAAATTAAAGTGGCTGTTCTCTAGTCAGAAACTGCATATGGCAGAGTCATTGAGCATGCTCCTGTCCATTTTTTCAACCTTTGAAATTAAATAGGTTTCCAAATGCATTTGAAATATCTCCAAACTGTAGCAATATTTTATTTTGAGATCTTAAAAGGTTTTGAGAAAGGGGATCAGTTAGGGTAAACTGTGCATACTAGATGCACAAGTCAGTGTTTGTTGGCAACTGTATTTAATGTGCCTGGAATACATGCTGGTTAATGCTTGTTGCAGGCAATGCACGTGAAGTGAGGAGATGTGTAAGTCCATGGTTTTCTTTCTTCTATATTACCTTTTTCACGTAGGAGACATTTGGAATTTGAGGTGTCTCCTATTTGTCATGTGGAAAGGGACTCCTGTGTGCAGGCTGTGAATGATGTGGCATTCTCTAGAGCATGACCTCTGGGTTGGCTTTGCATTTGCATGTGGTATCAGTTCACGGGTCACCATGAGAGAATGAAAAGCTTTGCCTTTGAAAGGCAGCCTTTCCTCCTGTGCAACTTAAAAGAAGGGGTGAGAGAGGAAACAATTAGAGAGGTCACTGGGTCAAGATCAGGAGCATTTAAAGTTCATAAAGAGCAGAGCAGATTAGTGCTGGGTCACTGGAGAGAATAAAAAAGGTAACGGCCTGCCATCCAGCAGAAGTAGTGATATGAAAAGTTGTAATGCACATTCACTTTTTGTGTAAGGTCAGAGTGATAAAGTCTGTTCAGCTGTACTGCAGGTAGTCAGAGGGAACAGTCACAGCTCAAGGGAGAGTATACAAGAAATAGATTTAGTATATTTGATGTGGAAAGTGTGAAGAAGGAAGGAGGGAAGGAAGTCAAAACCCACCTTAAACAGGATGTAAATCCAACTGGTACATAGGTCCTGCTCCTGACCTTATTATTAAGAGACACACTGAGCTACCTGGACCTCCTTGGTGCAGGGTGAAGTAATGAAGGGAAGAGATGGAGGCAGAGACATTGCAGGAGTTCAGCTAAGCTTCTGATAAAGAAACATGCAGAAGACTAATCCCAGAGGTCACCAAGAGCAGCTTGGGAGTGACCTGCATTATCTGCTGCTTCTAACAACGCTCTCTGTGACTTTTTCCCAGTCATCCGGGCTAAAGTGAAGGAGGTGAAGACCAAATGCCACGATGTCACTGCAGTGGTGGAGGTAAAGGAGATCCTGAAGTCTTCCCTGGTGAACATCCCAAAGGACACCGTGAACCTTCACACGAATTCTGGCTGCCTGTGCCCCCCGCTCAGTGCCAACGAGGAGTACATCATCATGGGCTACGAGGACGAGGAGCGCTCCAGGTAACTCCTCCTCCCCTCTCTCCTCCTTTATCCCTTGCAGCACGTCCCTTGTCACTGTTCCCTCTCGTAAACCTCAGAGCCAGAAGGAAGGAAAACCTGGTGTGGGTGTCTGTACATCTCCTTGGTGGTATTCAGGGAGGGCAAGGCTCTCTGCAGGCACAGGGATCTCAGTCTTGTGTGTGTGGGGCTGTGTGGGCTCTTGATGGAGTAACTGGCTGTCTCTGCTGTGTAGGTTACTCTTGGTGGAAGGCTCCATAGCCGAGAAGTGGAAGGAACGTCTTGGTAAAAAAATAAAGGTAAGGAAATACCTCACCAAAATTCAAATGTTGTCGGTGCCATAAAACATCTAGCTATCTTTTCAAAATAAGGGAAGAAAATGCTTATGCTGCCTCCAGTTAATTAATATAATGTATCAAAAACTAACTTGGTGTGTTATTGGCTGTATTACTCAGAACTGCATGTTGAGTAAATTAAAGAGATACATTGAATTACCCTAAAGTATCCCAGAGTAGCAGCAGTCAAAACCTCTGTGTCACAGCAAACAGTAGGAGTCTTTAACTCTGTAGGCAAGCTGTGCATTGCACAACACATGCCTGCTTAGTTGGGGTTGTGATACAAATTAAAAAAACCAAACACACCAGGGGGCTTTACAAATGTTTTTCAGACTAAGTCAGGATTATACTTTCAAGATTTAATATTCTTTAAATAGGGTTCTGCTCCCATCAAATTTTGTGGATTAGCAACTATTTTAAATTCATCTTCCTGACTTGGCTGAGGGAGGAACCTGATAGGGAAGTCATGTCATAGCACACTGGAAACAGTGAGCTCAGACACAAGCCATGTGTCCATTACAGAATCATGGAAAGGTTTGGGATTGGAAGGGACCTTAAAGCCCCTCTTGTCTCACCCCCTGCCCTGGGCAGGGGCACCTTCCACTAGACCAGGCTGCTCCAAGTCCCATCCAACCTGGCCTTGGACACTTCCAGCAATGGGGCAACCACAGCTCCTCTGGGCAACCTGTGCCAGGGCCTCAGCACCCTCACAGCCAAGAATTTCTTTCATAGATCTAATCTAATCTAATCTAATCTAATCTAATCTAATCTAATCTAATCTAATCTAATCTAATCTAATCTAATATAATATAATATAATATAATCCCTGTCACTTTAAAGCCATTACCCCTTGTCCTGTGTTTACATGCTCTTGTAAAAAGTCCATCTCCATTTCTCCTGTAGCCCCTTTAGGACATGGAAGGTACTCTTAAGATCTCCCTGAACCCTTCCCCAGGTTGAACAACCCCAACTCTCTGTATGAAAATATATTCTGGTTTTTTCTTACTTAAATGTTTTCTAATGCCTTCCAAGTTCTGGAAGGATTGTCTTTTTAGGTTTCAATGCACTGCAAAGTATCAGTGGTTTTGACATTGTTAGGATCGTCACTTTACACAGAATATTCTTATTTTGACACAATTTCTCTGCCATTCATTTGCCAGAATGGTTGTGCCTGTGCAAACCAGTCTTGTCTTCCACTCAGCACTTTCTCCATCAGTGTAAGGGTCACTGGCAGGAAAATACTGTTGTGTTTATAAAAGCAAGATTTTCTGTGCTCATTTCTCACATCAGTGGAGATTACAGGAGCGAAAAGATACAGGGATCTTATTTCAAGATGTTGTTTGATTTGGCAGAACCCTAGGAAATCCAGTGCCACAGAGAAAAAATCACATTGCTGCCATGGGCTGACTTCTGTTCAGTTTCACTTCTTGGGTGGTAACATCATTTGTTGGAATTTTTTTGGGGAACACAATTTTTCACTTACTTGTCATCTGTAACCTGCTGCCTCTGCCCTCACACCCAGCCTGGGGGTGTTGAGGAGCCTGCCACATCACCACCCACTTCTCATCATCATCTTCCTTTCCAAGAGCATCAACAGTTGTACCAACTACATTTATTATGTCCTCTTTTTTTAAATGTGATTTCTATTGCCTGCAAAAATAAAAATAAATAAGTAATAATAGTTTTTTTAAATTAACAAAAATCCCTTGACCGTTTTTTCATCCTGCTTTCCCCAAAGACTGCAGGAGTAGCTTCATGTAAATTTTATTATCCCGAAGGCGAGCCCCCCTTGTGCTGAAGCCATTATGCCTTGTATCAGACCCTTCATTCACAGAGGCTAGAAAAGAAAGCCAGGACACGGTTTCCCTATTGAAATGACTTTTCCCAATGCTCATTGCACCCTTGAGCCCAGTGCAGGGCACCATGGTGGAAGTAGCAGTGGCTTTCCTGCTTTTGCTGCTGTTTGTGAATGCACGGGTGTCACCCTGGTTTTGAGGATTTTTCTAAGTCTTTTGAATTGTCTTTCATATTGGAGTCAGAATTTTTACTTTCCCACAATTTTTACTATAAACAATGGCTTTTTTTTCCTAACTGCCCTTCATTGTTTACATATTTTTAGGTAGGAGGAGAAAGTTGATTGACAGTTGTCTTGACCAGTGTGGTTTGGGAGGTGGGATTTCATCTTCCAATCCACAGGCACCTCTGGAAATGGATAAAATTGAGTTTTGTAAATAAACTCGGGGCTTTTTTCTGCTTTGCTCATCACCGTGCTCTCGTGAGGTTCTTTCATGTCGTGTTGGGGCACACGGGTCTGTAACGCCTCTTGTAATACTTGTAATTCCTTGTAATTCTTTCCACCTGCAGCGCTGGGATCAGAAACTCCGCCACCTTGGGAAGGGGAAGGGAGAGCCGGGACACAGCGACTCGGCTCCGAAGCCTGGCAATGCCAGCAGTGCCCGGCAGGCACGCAGTTAGATGTGGGAATGCTGCACGGGGACATGCCAGGGGACTGTCTGCCAGGACTTCGTTGTTGGAGCAGCAAAGGAGAAATTGCACTATTGCACGTTATATTCTATTGTTTACTACAAAATAATGGTTTAGCTTTTATTAGTTTTTGTTCTTCCCTCTTGTTTTCCGCCTTTTTCTTTTTGGATATGTGCAAGTTCTGGATATGTATTTTTTTTTTTTTCTGTTACTAAAAACTGTAGAAAACTGCCCTTATGAGATGAAGAAAGACAAGGACATGTTCAATTTACCTTTTTATCTCCTGAATCTTCTTTGGGAGAAAATTCTGATGCAAGCAAGAATGAAATCTGGCAAAGACCATTGCTTAAAGTCACGACTCACACTGGCTTTTCCCTGTTCACTCTTTCTTGGTCACTGTTCGCTGAAACTTGCTCTGTTTTGGGTAGGTTGTTATCTGGGTTTAAGTGTATCATTTTTTATTCTGAAATATAATTCTGAAATACATAAAAGGTTTTTGTTAAGAGAACTGTTTGAATCAGTACAGCTTTATTAAGTTTTCTTACAGATGAACCACTTGTATAAGGCAGAGTCTAAGTATTTCCTGCAACAAACACAATGTGCCTGGACACAGGGAACCTGGGTTTTCTAGTGCTTTGGACCTTGAAAGAAAGATTGTCTGGTTCTGTAACCATAATTTATAACATGCTTCTTCTCTTATAATGGCAGTTTTTATAACTCAGCTGAGTTATAGGAGTAGACAGACTCACCAGGCCTGCCTCTCAGTACAGGTTTGCAGTTTAGCCTTTTGATTTTGTGGTGTTATCCTTAACCCATGCCTACATAAACAAGTGTTCAATGCTCAGTTACATATGTCCAATAAAGGAATTGTAGTTGCCAACACAGACCTTACCTGACTTCTGAACCAACATCGTATTGCTAATACTACTCTTGAAAATATAAAAACCAAAAAAACTCTTAATTTTTGTGCCTTAACAGAATTCTTTGCAGATGGTGGCCAACATATTCAGAATTATCTTTGTCATTCTACTCTCCCATGCTTAAAAGAAATTAAAATGGGGTACATCAAAGAACAATCCTCTTTGGCATAGTCTGCAGAGGGGAACTGGCTCTACTTAACAAAGAGCAAATGACTGTTGTGTTCTAGCTGTCAGCACTGTCTTTAGTACACCAGGGTGCCTTTCAGTAAGAAAACACTGTTGAGCTGTTGGGTGGTTTGAAAATATGACAATGATAAAGTAGGGCAGAAGTGTTTGAGAATATTATAATAATGCTGTTTTAAGATTTCAGTTAATAACCAGCAGTCTGGGGACAGGTTTTCCTTTGGGCTAGATACCAAGAAAGTTGAAAAAGAATAACATCCTGCAACACTCAAATTTTTATTTATAATTAAAAATAAAGGGATAATTTAGGGGAAAGATTAGTTATGAAAGCTGGCAGAAGGATATTAATCCTCCAGGTATTAAATCCTCAGTATTTTCTCAGAATCACACGGATCACAGAATTATTTAGGTTTTAGGAAAAGACCTCCAGGATCAGCAAGTCCAAGCTCTAATTGATCTCCACCATGTCAACTAGACCAGAGCACTAAGTGACAGGTCCAGTCTTTTCTCGAAGACCTCCAGGAATGGTGACTTCCACAAGTATTTCTGTTGAGTTGGTAAATAACTGAACAATTTTTTAAGTTGTGGATAGCTGTTAAATAATGTTAAACCCCTCATCACTTACCCCAAAGCACCCACTGAAGTCACGTGGGTGAGTGATGGAATCACAGGATCTGCAGTCACCACTCCTCGTGTCGTGTTCTGCTGTGGCAAGAATTGTGAAATCATAAAACCCCTGCTAAAGATGTAGAAAATCCCCAGACAGCTGGGAGTTTACCCTTTGCTAGCCACCACTCCTGAAGGTGGCCTCTCCCATACCATTTCTCTGGGATTAACAGCCACCTCTATTTAATCCAGTTGCAACCCAATACTGACACCAGTCACGATAAAAACGGCCAGAGCAGAGCCCAGTGCTGCACTTTAAAACCTCAAAAAGAGGAAAATGAGCAGCATTTGTAACAATCACACACGTCATGGTGTTACAGTGAAAGTATCTCCCTAATTGGAAGCCACCAGATTGCTGTTTTTCCGGAGGAATTAAGCAATTTTCATTAACACATGAAAAACAAGGGTGGCACGATGGGCTCCTTGGAAGAGGCAAGAGGCATTTTTCACAATCCCTTAATTAACTGTGGAACCTTTTACATACTCTGACACTGCTTTTACCCCATCAGAGTGATTTCTGTGACTGAACATCTGCAGCACCACCCAGACTCACGTGTGCTGGTACAAACGATATCCAGGGCACAATGAGATACAGATGGCACAATATCAATTATTTCAGTAACTTTGAGCAGTATCTCTCTCACATCTGTTTTGTGGCTTGGAGCACACTGAAATGCTCTGTTGCTCTAAAGCTGCACTTACTGCTTTACCACATCTGTGAGGGCTTTGTGACAAGCTAGACTACTCCACTGGTGTTTTAAAGTGGCTTTATTTAAATTATGATCTTATTAATTTAATATAGTTGTAAATTATTTTCTTGCTTCTTCTCCAGGAAATCCTTTTCTTCCCTTTTTATGCACTTTTTTGATGTGGTCCTACATTAAACTTTCAAAAATGCACTATATAGCACATTCTTCAGTAGAAGCACACAGCCCTCAGCACAGCATTTTCAAAGACATCCACCTGGGATGTGACTTTGCTTCAATTTGTGGTGTGAATTGGAAGAATAAGAACTGCTTGAGCAACGACATAGCTGCTCCCATTTTAAAGCATCACTGTGATGCAGTTGGGACATTGTGGCTTGGTGCTTCCATTCTCATCCACAGCATTGCCTGGTTCCTGTGTTTTCCAGACATGCTGCCAGCACCAACAGCTCTGCCTGTGGTGGTCGCAGTAAGTACAGCAAGGTGAGCATCATCACTGGGTCAGCAAATCCCATGAAGCATGTTGTCAATCCTATTTAATTATTGGGCTTTGGATTTTTTTCTTTGTTTGTTGAAGTACTCAGTGAATATCAGTTAATGTGAGAAGGCAAATCTGCTGCACAAAAAGCCAGGAAAACCAAACTTCTTCAAATGGTGCTTACTACTGTCCTCCCGTCCTCACTCCCAAAGCCTTTGGAAGAAAGCAAGGTTTGTTATTTTACATCTTGCCTGATTAGGTCTCTGTTTGAGATTCCCTGTGTCAGGAAAATTAATCCACGATGTCAGAAGTTTACGTCCAAAAAGGAGACAGAGGAGTCCTGTAACTTCATTTGAACAGAGGGAGAGGCCATGGGATATTTCCCATGGGGTTCTCGAATTCCTGGAGGATGAAGCCTCCTTTTTATCCCAATTTCCTGGCTGCATTTCCCTCTCTCTGTCCCCACTGGCTGAGGTACTTGAGAGGTACAGACTTCCCAAATCTCCTAATACAGACCTGCCTTTTCTTTTTATCTCTGTTCTTTTTCTCTGTCCAGGAATTTAGTACAGCCTTGGGTGACTGCCTGTGTCAATTAGTGAAATTCCTCTGGAATTTATGGTCCCTCCCACTGCTTCTTTCACCTATCAGTATCTGGCTTTATCTACCAGCAGGCCCACAGTTTGTTTGTAAAGACACATCCCTCTCATTCCTTTCACCTGAACATCCCATGCAATTTAGAATTGGAGACTATGGTGTGAAAATGTGGTGCTTTTTAAACCTTCTCTGAGTTGGGTGGAGCTTTGCCTTATATTCCCAAGTCCTGCACTCAGACTGGGTCAGTGTATGCTAACAGGTAGTGTTTTATTCAGTTAATTTGTTTGTAAAAGTCCTGCTTCCTATCCAGCATCCACTTCATTGTTCTCTTAAAGGAAGATACTCCTACTTCATCTTTCAATCCCCATAGCTAAAGCCAAAGAAAATGCTGTGTGAGGATGAAGCAAAGGCAAGGTGTACAGTCTGGGAACTAACTTACCTCTGTCAGTGCAGAGAGAGCAGCACCTGACCTGAGGTGTCAGCAGGGACAAGAAGCAGCTGTTTCTGGCATATCCTGTGCTGCTCAGTGCAATGCTGGTAAGTGATTCTGCAGCTCCTGCAGGGCTCTGCCCTCCCTGGAGCCTAGCTCTGTGCCTTGCTTCAGGAAAAAAATACCTTGAACTGCTTTAGAGCACAAGGCTTCTAGTGTGGGCTCTGATGGTGTGTCCCTTTTAAATGACTTTCCATTTGCTGGAAGGAAGGCTGATTTCACTCTGTTTCCCAAGATCTTATTGAACAGTATAGAGACAGTCTATAGCTTTTAATCTTGCCTCTTCACCTGCAGTGAAACTATCTGAGGGTCATGGTCAGCCTGTTACTTTTGTAAAAAATGTTGTAGCTATGAAAATAGTGCTCTGTGGTCATTCAGAGTATTTCCTGGTTTCATTTCAGAACTGGTTTGTTTGGAGGTAGCACTAAAATCCTATAAAAAGAGGGCAAGCAGAACAGCATGTGATAGGCAGCTTGTTAATGGTTTTACAGCGTGGTTATTCTACTGGGTGGTGCACATGATGCACATACGTACACATGTGACCAAGTATCATGGGACATATAGAAGGGTTGATTAAAACCATGCCTTTCCCATATCTGGGTTAGATTAATCCAGAGAGAAAATATGCAGCTTAAAATCTCTGGGAATAATTAGCTTGACAAGTTGCTTCTCTGGTGCAGCTCAGCAGATGAGGAGGCAGGAGGTATAAACACCAAAGTTGCTTATTCCCAAGCAATGTCCTTAATTTCTGGCATGGCTTTAATAAATCTGCTCTGGACATGTTAGCAGTGGCATGAAAATAACAGGGCTTCATTACAGCTTGGGAATTATTATTCTGGAGTATGTTTCCTTCCATTGAAGCCAATAATTATCAGAGCCTATAGGGTGAGAACAACTTGCACAATTTCAGAAGAGCACAGAGAAAAGAGCCAGTGAGGAGAGCACAGTTCAGTCGATCAGGGATTTCCCCTGTGGGGTTGCTGGGTGAGATCTATTTGGCTGCCCCTCTGACTTGCCACACTGGGGATTGTAGTCCCCTGTCCTGGGTTATTTAGTGCCTGGTTCTTCCCACACTTCTCAGCCTCTGGAAAGCACCTGCCTGCATTCCAAACCTGGAGCTGTCTCACACAAGGCTTCCTGGACATCTACACCCCAATTTTTCAGGAGAAATGTGCGTAGATGCAGAATTAGCTGAAACCACCTTAGGAGCAGCAGCTGTTTTGGTGGACAGCTTCTCTTTGGTTACGAAGTAGGACAGATGAGGACATGGGAAACCCTGAGGCTGAGCTACTTCCTCAGTAATTTTTTTACAAATGAGCCTAGGTAATGCTGTGAAACCCATGGAAAAGACTCCACATCATTGCTGACTGAGCCCACTGCTGCAGTCCAGGTTGGGGATGGCAAACCAGGTCACTGCTTCCTTTGCAGAGCAGCCTAAATGCTGACATGGAGCCCAGATAAGCCTTGTCATGCAGGAGAGATTACTGGCCCTGAACTAAACCTCCTCTGGGCCAGCCAGCTGCCCCTCACCTACTTCGAGGCTTGGAAGGTTTAATGAGTGATAATGAAGGGAGAAGGGGGAGGGATAGAAAAGGAGTTTCAGGACAAGAGCAGCAGAGAGAAATTACTTGTAGCTCTGCTCTTGTGCCCCTTTGCCAGGCAGTGCATTGTGAAAAGCACAGATATGTTACTGTATAACTAAAGGCAGCATCAGGCTGTCACAGGGGGACTTAATGCATGTGTCAACAGATCTAATATTACGACTTGCTGAATTTTGAGTGCTGAACACTGCAAATGTGACCTTCCTGTGCAGTTGCCTAGGGTTTGAAACAGGTCAGAAGATTTTCATCACTTTATCCTATATGATCGACTTGGAAAATTGGTTGTCTTTGTCCTCCATATGGACCTGTTTCTGTCCCAGGTGGTGTGGCTCCTTCTGGCCTTCTCTTTGCTTTGGTGAGGCAGAAAAACCTGCACCACCTTTTTTTTTTGGTCCCAGACTGAGTATCTGAAAATGGACATTGGTCACCAGGTTTTACATGCATAATTCCAGCTTTTTCCAGCATTTCCCCCTGGGAGATTGTCTGAGTGACAGGATAACCAATCTCCGTTGCCCCAGGGACTTCACAAAGAGGTTCACAGGCTCTCTGCTCCCCTTTGCCAGTGGTTTTCTGCTGCCCTTGGCCTCGTGGAACATTTACCACTGGCACTCTCACTCTGACGTGCCACCTGACATTTCCTGAGGGCTTCCTTTCAGATGCAGGTGCCCCTCCTGTTCCACACTGGATGCTGGTTTGCTTTTTGCCTTGCAGCTCTGCCTCTCTGCTCTCTTGTGCCTTTCTGCTCCACTGTGGCCCGTGTGTTTCCTGGCTGCTTATCTCCCTTTCTTCCGCTCATTGTTCCCCATTCCTGCAGCTAGAGCCAAGCCTCCTGCCACCAGCTGATGACTACCAGGGACGTTTGCTTCCTCCCATTGCCTCACATCCCCTTTCAAGGGGGTCTGTGGAGATGAGTTACAGGGAAATTCAGCCTCTATCTGTGGAGAACTTAAACTGAAATAAATGCCCAAGAGTTCTTGGTATGTTGTTGACCCTGTGGCAGCCCTCATGATTTAAAGTAAAATTTCTCACACCATCCCAGAGTGCCAAGAAATTAAAGTGCTGGAGCTGCTGAGACAAAGGTCTGGCTTTTCCTTGCCTGTGTGGGTGGATGAAGTATTCCTCCCTAGCTTTGCCCCTGGAATTGACTGTGTCTGAAATCAGAGCCGAACAAAACAACTCCAGCCCCCAAACAGCTGATATTTAATACTTCAGGCTGTGCAACTACGCATTTCCTAAATGTTTTGGTGCAGAATTACGGTTTGGAAATGGAAAACTGAGTCTTATTAGAATTATTGGGCAGCCTTAAATCCCTTGCTTTGAGGAACCCTTTGGCTGACACCTAAATACTGAATACCAGGTAACCCATTGCCCAGCATGGACAGTTTCTTCTGGAGGACAAAACACGGCACAGTGTGTTCTTAACACACTACTTGAGGAAAAGCAGGGGGAAAAAAAGTTAGTGTTTTCCAGCTGCATTTCAGTCCATGATTTTAGCACATTTTTTCTTGTGAGAGGCTGAAAAGCAGTGGGAGTCTGAAGGGGAAGTAGAGAGGCCTGAAACGAGTGCAGGCTGAAAAGGGATGAGAGGCCAAAGAAGTGTGGAAGACTGGAGGGCAAAAAGCGGAGGCTGAAACTTGGGGAGAGGTTAAAGGACTGTGGGACACTAATGAAATCTTTTTGTGAAGTGGAGAGTCTGATAAAGAGTGGAGGAATAAGGATAAATAGAGTGGAGGCTTAATATAAAGGTCAGGCCCTAAAGGGGTAGAGAGACAAAGAAGTGTGGGAGACTGAAAAAGAACAGAAAGCTCAGTGTAGAAGGTAGAGGGGGAAAAAAAGTGTGGACATGGAGTAAACAAGGAAGGCTTAAAAAAANTAAAAATGAGAAGGAGTCCAGAAAGGAAGTGCAGTAACAAAGAAAACTGGAGAGGAAAAAAGTAGAGGCTGCAAAAGGGTAAAACGCACACAAAGAAAAGGTCAGTGAGAAGAAAAAATGAGTCAAGAAGAGAAACAGAGGCTGGAAAAGGGTAGAGGGCCAAGAAAGGGTGGGAGAGACAAAGAAATGCAGAAGCTGAAAGGACAGGAGGACACAATTCTGTGGGAAGCAAAAAACCCCCCTAAATATACACCAAAAATGTAGAAGGTGAAAACCCAAGGGAGAGTGTGGGGAGAGGGAGGAAGAGAGGGGCAAAAAGAGGTGGGAGGCCAAGAAGGGAGAAACTGGAGAGGGGAAACTGGAGATCAAGGCCAGAAAAAGGTAAAGCCTGGAATGGGGAGGAAGGCTGAATAAAGGGCAGAGGCCAGAAAAAAGTGGAGTCCGTGAAGTGGTGTTAAATTGGATTGGGAGGGTGAAAAGGGGTAGAAGTCTGGAAAGGGATGCTGAGTTGGAGTGAAACTTTAGGAGAGAAAGAAGTGGAAGCTGATATGTGGTGGAAAGCCAAAGAGGATGAGAGGTCCGAGGAAAAGTTTAGGCCAGAAAACAGTGGAGGTCAAATTTTGTGGGAGGTGGAAAATTGTGGGTGACTGGAGCACAACTGGAAGCCAGGAAAAAGTGTAGGCTAAAAAGGACTGAAGGCTAAAATGGTGTCAGAGTCCCAAAAGAGGTGGGAGGCTGGAAAGCAAGAAGTAGCTAGAAAAAAGTGGAGCCCTAAAAATGATGGGAGGCTAAATGAGAGCAAAAGGGTTGGAAGCCTGGAGGGGAGGGAAAGGAAAAAGGGATGGGAGGGGCAAAAAAATGTGGAAGTTTTAAAAGGGATGGGAGGCTGGAAAACAAGATGTAGCCATAAACGTGAAAGCCTAAAAGTGGTGGGAGGCTGGAGGGAAGTAGAGGCCAGGAAGTAGTGGAGGCTGAGAGGAGGGCCACAGAAAAGGAGCTGAAAAGAGGCCACAGAAAGGAGCAAGGTGAGGCTGAGGAAGGGCAGGGCAGGGTGAAGGCAAGGTAATGGAGTGCAAGGCAATGTCAGTCAGGCAAGAGCAAGAATTTAAAGTGTGGTCAAACTATTATAACCTCACCCCTTCCTCTAAAGTGTAATTGGGTAATGAGGGACCATTCCATTGGAATACCAGTAAACTGGTTACCTTTCCTGGGTGAATATTACTTTCTGGTTGACAAACTTAAATGGTGTTTTCCATTTCATAGGTATTTCAGATAGTGGCTTCCCAGCTGTCAAATTTAGGAACCTCTATGTTCAGTGCTATTTATTAGCATTTTTCTTTTTAAGGGAAAAAGTTTGCTTTTTCAGCTTGAATGTATTAAAGAAAACAGTTTGCTAAAATATTAATGCTATATTTTCATTATATATTGGGTTTATTGAGGTATGCAAGCTTGTGCCAACACTGCTGTTAACCTGTGACTCCTAACACCTGCCATAAAATACAGGTAATTCAGTCATTCACTCTGAAGAGTTTCATTTATCCATGCCATGCACAGGGCTTTGTACCTTCAATGTGGACAGTGATGTTTCCCCCTCCATCCACACAAGCCAGAGCTTTAGCAAGGTGGGAGGTTCTCCTGTATACTGATGGGGTCACAGAAGGCAGTCACAGTCAGCTGTGCCACAAAGGAAGGGGTTAGATTGCCATATTTTGGCCATAATTTAAATTCTTAATTAAACAGCAAATTGTTGTGAGTGGTGAGGATTATTCAGTGTGAGAAGTATTTTCCATGCCTCTGCAATGATAACAGGGCCATTGAAATACTTCTTTTCCATATTTTCAGGCTATCCTAACAATTACAAGCAAGGTATTTTAAAAGCAGTGCTCTGCATTTCCCTGCCTTGTGAGCCTATAAAGCAGAGGGGTGTGGAAAACTCCTCTGGATTTACATTTTGGACCTCCAGCCTTGTGGCCCACTGCCTGCACCATTCCTGGAGAAAGGGGTGAGGCCTGGGGACCTCACTGAGTGATGAGCAGCAAGAGTTGAGCTCTCTCACCAGGGACCTGCAACCTCTTTACATCAGGCCATAAAAAATTCTCTCAAATCTAGACATTAAAAACTGAAATCTTCCAGAAGCATGGACTTTCTTTAAGTTACCTGTCTGCCTTTTTTTAGCATGTCAGCTGTTGTTTCACATCCATGTTCACACAGAGAGACAAAGAATGTTCCTGTCAATAATTCTTAAAAAAAAAAATCAATTTCTAGCTTTAATGCCTTCAAAGTATCGTGGCTAATTAAAGCTATGCCCAGAAGTGAAGACAGGATTCCAGGTGCTGGGAGCAGTGTAACATCAAATGCCACCAGCTCTGGCCCATTACTCACCCCCCTAGTAGTCAGGGGGAAGAAAAGGAGTAATTAGAGGAGTTTAGTAAAATAAAATTATATGGCATAACTGGGTTTTTTCTGCTGCAATAACACAAAAACTAGTGTTTTACCTTGGGATGGACTATACTGATTTAGTTTCTGGTTTTTTGCCTTTTTATGGTGTGTTTTGGCCTTTTTGTATAAAGGACTGCAGGAATGAGTGTCCTCTGCTAGAGAAATTACATTTTATCAACCTTGCAAATGTAATTCCTGAAAGTTACTCAGAAATAAGTGCCCGTTCTAGCCTCATAAAAAGGCAGCAGGTTTGGCTGTGTGATGTTTTGATTTTTCTTTTTTGACAGTTATTTAGTTCTGTGATTCTCACTTCTGGTGAGAGCTGTATTCACTGTCAAAGGATCTGTGTGTGAGCACCAGAGCTGGGACACCTTCACAGGGTCAGCTGAAGGTTTTGCTCTAATTTCATGCTGCTGCTTACTTTTGTGACTGAATTTCTGAATATGCTGAATTTGCATTTGAAAAATAGTTCTTGTACCTTTTCCAGGCCAAATCTCTGCTTAAGGCAGGGGTCTTCAGGTTAGTAATGCAAGCAGATATTCTGCATGGAGCAGAAGGTATTCCCTAGAGGATGCAGATCTCCCTGATTCCCCTCAGCTTCAGAGTACTGAAGGCCAACTTTCTTCTGGCTCTTTTAAACAAGGTTCTCTGTGTGCCCTTCTCTGAGTGCAAATACTGTTTTTTCAGCAAATGCCACATGAAATTGTGAAGTGTACCCTTAGGAACTTTCAAACTCAGCTCTGCATTAACACTTACCAACAAAATCACAGTGCAGCCCTGGTTTTAACGTTGCAGGGATCATTGGGGAGTTTCAGCTGTTACTGTGACAGTGGATCTTTGTTTCCAGATTTTTTTTGGGGGGGTGGGAATCTTAGGAACAATATAAAAATCTGATGGGAATGTGTTGATGGTAGAGAGTTGTGCTGGAGGTTTTCATGTAGGAGTTTGCTTTTAGTAGATTGCTGGTGGTGTAAGTCATTGTAAGAGGAACAATGAGTTCTAAACTGCAGGATGCAAAAAAGGGATGTTAATTTAGCATGAACTGATGAAAACTGGATGCTTTGTAAGGTGCAGAATGAGGGGCAAAGTGAGGTTGTGCAGTGAAACTGGCACAAAAATTAGTGCAAAGTGGTCAAAGGAGGACTATGTCTTCCTGATGTGTTTCCCAGTATGTCAGATGATTATAAGCTTGAACTTCAAAAAATTCAAGACTATTTGGAATAATTTCATGAAAATTTTGGTCTTTGGCCATAGCTTCTCTTAATAGCAAATTCTTTTCTCTATCGAGAGAAAACTTGAGTAAAAATGGATCAACAGGGATAGGTAGCACTGAAACTGGTAAATTAATATGAGGATTTATTTTGGGACCTGATGGGCAGTAAATTCTCTAACATGTTTGGCACTGCACTGCCACAACTCACACTGACACTGCCCTCCAGAGGATGCAGTTTAAGGTGCTTTAAGGCTCACATTACCTGGGTGAGTTTCAGACCAGTGTCTGAAGGAACTAAATAAATGCCAGGAGCTCTCACTATAATCACAGCTTAGTTAATACCTGCTGTCTTTAATTTTGAAGTAGTACATCCTAGTGATGCAATGAATACAGTGGCAGGACTGTGATGAAATATGTTGTTGGGGAAAGTAAAGTGTGTAAGGAGCCAAGCAAAAATGAAAGAAAATGGCTATTTTTGGTAAAATAAAAAAAACCCTTTAAGTTCACACTTAGGTCTGTAAAGGCTAAAAAGAAGTCTTTAGGCAGTCTGTTAGCTCTTTAAAATTCAGAGCAGAGTAGGAATGATGGTATGAGGTAGTTAAGAATGCCATGGGTCATATGGGTCTGTTTTATAGGCCTTGGTGCCTAGAGCTGAGAATCAAATTTTATCTGTTCAATGCAAAGTGTCAATAACATCCATTATTTAGTGTAAGAGAGGGGATAACAAAGGTCTCCAGTTTTATCCAAAGCCCCCTTGTTAACTTTTCTCAGGACACCAAATGTCTGTGCTACAGATTGTGAACTACAAGGTGAGTAAGTTTCATATGAGCCAAGTAAAAATGATGTTTTATACTACAGTGTTAGTATATATTCTTCCTCTGTCTTCTTGATTACAGTTGTCACTTGTTGATGTTCATGATGTTCTTGGAATAGTGGAGTTGAGTTTTCCAGGATGTTTTTCGCAGTACAAGCTTTTTAAATGCTCTGCCCCATTTGTGTTCTGTAGGGTTTTTCTGTGTGTTTTTGGTTGGTTGGTTTGTTTAGTTTTAAGTAAAGTCGGTCATACTGGGAATATTCTGACCCTTAGATATAGAGAAAGGATGACGGTTTCTCCTTTCTTAACTCCCAGAAACATCCATGGATTTTTCCTTCTCAAAATTCACAAAAGAAATGCAACTTTTAAATAAATTGAGGAATATATGGGTTAAGAATGCACTTAAACTATTAATTCCATGTTGTATTATCTTCAGCAGGGAAATTAATATATAAAGCAGAAGTGCATCACATTTTCCAAGGTCTTATGAGATGCTGTTTATCTTGGTTCTTCTAATTATATTTTGAAAGATTACCTGGGCCTTGATGTAACTTTGTGTGGAGGCTCTCTCTGACTTAAAGTGGTTTTGAAGACAGTGGTTATTGCATGTCAGGTTGATGAGAGAGCACTTGTTAAGAAAACACATCTACTTTTTGGCAGAGAAATTAAAAATATGCTAACTGTATGTTCCCAAATAACCTCGTTAAAAGATCTGCCCTTTGGGTATGAGGGGTAGACTGTGGGTTATGCTACAAATTAAGGGCTTCATTGGGAGGCAGTTTTTCAGGGAGAAAGCCTACCTTTGTGTTTCCTTTTACACATCAGAACAGCTGCCTGTTCCTACATGTGTGATTCATTCTCCAGGGAGGATGTCAGAGCTGTATTATTTGACTAACTCAACGGGAGTACAGCCAGATCATCTTCCCTGAGTCATCCAGATGGCAATATTTCATCAGCCCTACAGACCTCTGGCTTGCAGCATGCAGGGCTTGAAAGAGGTAGGGAATGGAGAATAAAAACCCATTCTGAGTTCTCTTCACCCTGGTGGCCCTGCTAAGAGCCCATTCCCAGGGGGTTTTCCCTGCCTTGCTGTTTGTCATGGGAAAAAAGGTTGCAAAAGGGATTTGTCCCAACACTGAAAGGGGAAATTTTTGTAGTCTTGAAGAAGTTTATTGGCTAACAGAAGTGTTTCCTACATAACTCTACTCTAGAATTGTAACATTGCTGCTACATTATTGATGGGGACAGAGCAAACCACAAAATATTCTTTCTGAAAGAAATTATGAGTTCAGTAGAGTGGATCAGTGTTTCAGAGCAAAAGTCCTTTTTTAACTTGAAGTTAATTTTTAATTTATTGTTTTTGTTGTTGTCAGTAAGTTTATATAAGAAATGGATTAACTTTTTAGATTTCACTTTCTTGGTTTGACCATGAGAGCAGGAGTTGATTGGAAGCCAAGGACTTTTGAACAGTTCCATGAATTGGGAAATTCCAAACCTCAAAAGCTTCTCATTCTTCATTCCTTTCATTCTTTCAAAAATAATGCAGATATGTCCCCAGTGGCAGCTTGTAAAGAATGCAGAAGCCCCACTCTTGAGTACCAAAATGGGATGACATCAGAAATCTGCAAACACCTTGCCACACAAAGCACCTTATTTTTTTCCAGTGTGCTCTACTAGGTTGGCTCAGGAAGGCATCCAAAATGGCATTTCTGACCTCTCTCATGCTTAATTATCCTGTTACCTAGTTTAGTGGAAGTGTTAAGATGATGGTGTCCAAACAGGAATGCAGGAACTATCCATGTATGGGCATGAGAAGATCTAGAGTGATTTTGGCTTGTTTACCTGCAGAAGGTGGAATATGTAAAAGACTAAATACCAGCACTTAGTAAATGCTTCTAATGGAGCAAAGCCTGCAAGAAATGAAAATTCATGGATTAATACTCTTTGTATTTCACAGGATCACAGAATATGCCATGTTGGAAGGGCCCCACAAGGATCACTGAGTCCAACATCTGGCCCTGCACAGAACCACACCCCAGTGTCACACTCTGTGCCTGAGAGTGTTGTCCAAATGGTCCTTGAGCTCTGTCAGGATTGGTGCTGTGACCACTCCTCTGTTCCAGTGCCCAGCCACCCACTGGGAGAAGAACATTTTTCTAACATCCAACCCAAACCTCCCCTGACACAACTTCAGGCCATTCCCTCAGGTCCTGTCACTGGTCACCACAGAGCAGAGATCAGTGGCTGCTCCTCCTCTCCCCCTCAAGAGGAAGCTGCAGATCCCCATGAGGTCTCCCCTCAGTCTCCTCCAGGCTGAACAGACCAAGTGCCCTCAGTCACTCCTCACAAGGCTTTGTAAAGTGCCCTCAAGGCACTTCTTTGTTACCCTCCCTTGAACGTTCACCAGTAGCTTAATACCTTCCATATATTGTGCTGAGGGATGCAAAGCTGCACACAGTATTTGAGGTGAGGCTGCCCCAGTGCAGAGCAGAGCAGGATTTACCAAGGTGGGTTACCTTGTCATAACAGGAAATCAAGTTTGATAAGTAGGACTCAGCTCCCATGAAGCTGTGCTGGCTGTGACAAACAATTGCATTGTCTTTCAGGTGTTTTTCAATATCTCCCAGAATAATCTTCTCCATAATTTTACCAGGCACTAATTTGATATCTGTCACACTCCAGAAAAGGCTCTAGATCTCATTTGCTGTAGGCAGTGCTGTAGAATGAGGGTAGAGCAAACAGGTTGCTTTCTAATAGCCTCAGGACAATATTTTTCTCCTGTTTTTGTCATGCTTACTGAAATTCCATGTGTTTATGGGTCATATAATTTTGTAGAAAAACCCTTATAATTGCAAAAATCTCCTGTAGGAAATATGAGAGGGACTAAGCAATGCCTCCTAAGTAAGCACCTGTTTCTCATACCCACCCATCCCTCTTTTCATCATCCCTCTCCCTCTAAACATACGGTATCTCCATCCATATCTCTTGTTCTTAAGAGCACAAAATACAGGAAAGAGTCGGATTGTGTAGGTGGTGTCTTCTGAGGATGCTTCAAAACCTAGTTTATAACCTGTATTTGGAGGTGTTCAAGGCCAGGCTGGATGTGGCTTTCAGCAGCCTTGTGTAGTAGAAGGCCTTCCCACCTACAGCAGGGGGTTTGGAATTGAATGATCTTTCAGGTCCTTTCCAACCAAAACCATTCTGTGATTCGGTGATTTTGGCCTTTTCTCATTCTCAGGACCTTAACAGCTGCATTGGCTGCTGCAGTCCTACCAGATGCAGAAGTGCAGTGCAGATACCTAACAGGAAACAACAGGTTTGGCTCACCAGGACAGCAGCAGTTTTGTGAATTACTTTCTGGAAGAAGAGCCCCCTTGTTTGTTGTGTAATGCTTCCATCAGAAATGGAACCGTTCTGTGAGTGAGTGTGGCTGCTCTGAAGCTGCTGGTGCTGGTGGTCTGCAGCCTGTGGATCACTGGCTGGACAGACTACAGCTACATTCTGTTATGGTTTTTGGAACTTCTACAAATGTCTGAAGTGAACAGAAATACAGAACAATGGAATGTAAATATAGAGTAATTAATATGAATCTTCTTAAATCAGGCTGCTCAGGAACTTCTCCATTGGAGTTTTACCTGTCTTCAAGGATGGAGATTCCATGGTCTTCTCCAGTGTTTGACCATCCTTGTGATGAAAATAGTTTTCCTTATATCTGATGTATATTCTGATGTTATATATCGTATCATATCATAATGTTGTTACCTTCTGAGGCTTGTGAAAAGCTATAGCTCATCTTAATGCTGCAGTTTAACTGCATCTGAAGCAAACAGTGAATGAATTAAAATACATTTGGGAATAACTTTGTAAGGCAAGCAAAATGGAAAGAAATAATTTCTTCCAGGCTAAGAGTCACATAGAAAAGAAGTTTTTCTTGAGTTTCTGGAATTTTATGCAAGCCTGGAAGCTTCCCTCTCCCCCAAAAGTAAAGCAAACACAAAACTGGGTTGATCTTTAAAGCAGTGGAGTGATGGGGTCCATCACTATGATTCGATGTAAGTGATTACATTCAATGCACTGGAGAGCTGTGAAAGCAGCACACTTCCCTCCTGCTTTATACCAAAATACAGCCTGAGACAACGTTGTGAAGGCTCAAGGGCAGCAGCAGTTAATGCAGCTTTATTGGATTTTTTCCCCTTAGTGCTGAGGAATGGCATGTGGCAGGAAGAATTTGACACTGAGCAGTTGCTGAAGATCTACAGCTTTTCTTATTTATTCAGGAAAGAAAGTAATATTTTTTTATATGACTATTGCTTGGAATTTCAGCTATTTAAATGGAGATAGAAGATATAATGGGCACATTAATACTTTTAAGATAACTGAAGATGAAATTATGCAGACAAATAACAGGAGCCAAGGAAGATGAGGAAAACCAATACTTCCAGTCTAAGAGTCTAAGTCTTGCCTCCAGCATTTTCCAGATGACTTCTGCACTGAGCTGCAGGAATAGCTTCACCCTCAAAGCATGATGCAGACACATGAATAGATGTCCTTGCTTTCCTCTGCAAGGTTATGCTTTCCTGTCACCCAGAAAGATGGTTTAGGGAATCTTCCAGCTCCCCTGCAGTTTATCTATAGCAAAAAAATGTTGAAGTCTGTGTGTATGAGTGGTAGTTTTCTTGTTTGTTCTAGTGCAAGATTGTTTCATTAAATCGAAACATTGAAATATTTCTTCACTGGGGTTTGGTGAAATTTGCACGGTTGGTTTTCCGTGAAGTTCAACAGGACTCTGAAGGGTGGATGTATGTGTCTTCTTAATGTGACTCTCTAGGTCTAATTCCTGTCCTGTGAAGGATGTCAGGTACTGAATCCGAGGAAGATACAGCTCAGAGCTCTGCCTCACCCCAGTGTGATCATCATTCCATTGGGGATGCACAGCTGCAAGCTCCACCTCCTAGAGCACTTTTTTCCACCCTGTTTTTAAATGTGGATTTTGTAAAAAGACTTCTCTAAACTCTTTAACACTTTTCAAAGCCTCTTCAGCACCAAAAAAAAGCAAGCTTTGGAAAGTGTTTTTTCCTCCCCAATACAGTTAGCATTTTAACCATCTTTAATGTTCCCAACAGTTTACTGAGTTTTAGGAAATATCAAACTCCTTTTAGAAGACAGAACAACAGATTTTATTTGACCTGAATGAGGAAACACAGAACAGCTCAGGAAGCTTCCCTGGGTGCTTATTAAAATTTCTAATTACTGTTTAGCCCATATAAACCTCACAGCTAGAATTCAAATATTTTGAGGGTTGAGCTGATAGTGGGAGATTAAGTGGAACAAGTGTGTTATTAAATGTGGTTTAGATCTTGCATATTTAATAATGCAATTAATGTCATAGAAATGATCCCCAACTCAGTTCTACAAGGAAAACTCTCTAGGAGCTCTCTCACCTCACTGTTGAAAGCTGTGAAGAGGTGAGGATGGAGGCTGCACATTCATGGAGAGGAGGAAGAGGAAGGGTGAAAGTTTACAGGGTCCAGCTGGCAGGTGGGGCTCTACCAGCTGTCACTGCAGGATGCTGATCCTAAGGAAAAGCTCAGAGGGAAGCTCTTGGCACTGACCAGAATGAAATGTGTGTGAACCCAGTGAGAAGAAGGATAGGAAGAAAGTGACAATTCTTTTGGCCAGAGCATGGCCCTGACCTTCCAAGGCACAGGCTGTGTCACCATGTGGAGGAGCCAGTGGTGCCTCTGCCGTGGGCAAGGGCTGCACCTGCACTGATGGAGGTGCTCAGGGGGACACTCTGCAAGGAGAGACAGCAGATGCTGAGGACCTGACCATGGGCTGTGCCTGTTTTCCAGGCTTTACTCTGGACTAGCTCTGGTCTGTGCCTGCAGCCTGAGTTCCCTCCTGGATAATAGGAGCAGAGCACCAGTTTAGTATGGTCCCAGGGCAGCCCAGCTTTTGTGCTTTGAGGATACTCTGCTGTGTGAATCAAAGTGCAGGAGTTGGGGATGATTGGAGGGTTTTCTTCAAAACGGGAAGCAAGAGAGGTGATTGCTCTGTGAACACCTGGCATTGCTGCTTTGACTCCTCTGGGGCTTTTTTAGCCTCATAGACTGAGCTTCCCACTCTCCAAACTGTCTCTGTGTGCTACAGTTTCTCTAAATAACCAGTGGAGAGAAGATGCTTGTATTTGTTTAATCCATACATGTGGAGAATGAAGAAAATCTCTCCTGGTCTCAGCTTACATTTTACAAAATCTTGTGCCTTACCTTTTAATGTTCTTGTCTTGACCCTGGTTGTCACTTGTTTCCCCTTTCTCCTGAGCAGGCATCCTCACCAGACATTATTGCAATGCATTTTCTAGAGGAGTCCCAAATGTGAAGCTAATCCAGCAGGTCAGAGGCTGTTTTTTAGGCAATCACTGCTGTTAATAGCCCTAACAGGAAAAAATCAAGGTAAATTCATGTGATCACATTTGCTCTTTAAGTATCTGGTATATGAGTAGGTGTGAGAGATGCAGGGAACATTACAATGAGTAAGTAGGAACTTCTTTTTGGCACAGGCTAGTCACAGAATCACAGACTGCTTTGGAGTGGAAGGGATCTTAAATATCATCTCATTCCACAACATGGACATGGACAACTTGCACTAGACTAGGTTGTCCAAAGCCCCATCTAGCCTGGCTCTGGACACTTCGAATTAGGAGTGAAGAAGACAATCCTTGTTCAAAGAAAACACTGAGCTTCTTTTTACTGTTGCTCTACAAATGTCACATTATTGTGGGTCTCTGCAAACTTCCAGTCTTCTCACTGATGTGCTTGGAATGCCTTTTTCACTCTATGTGCCACATTCTATTTATGTGGCTCTCCCCCTTCTCCCTGTGCTTTGAAGATGTCATCTCCTCCAGAGGCTGCCTTGCCAGCTGACCAGCCCCAGCTAGGACCAGGGCAGTGCTTGTGTCAAATGGAAATTTATCACTGCTGTTATTACACTTGCCAGTGCTGTGTAAATATTTACTATATTTACTAAAGCTGCTTTGCTATTAGGAAAAATGTCTCTGCAGGTGGTGTTCTGGAAATTAACTGACCAGTGTGTTACCTGCAACCACCTCCTCTTGCCTCCACCCTTCAGCTATTGACTAAAGCTGGGAGCAACTTGCAGCTCTAAGGGAGATTTGCCCAGAGAACTGAGTCACAGAGAATATACCCTTTTCTCTCTTGCAACATCTCAAGAAATTGTTTTCCTGAGCTTTGTTTCTAATTTGTTTCTAATATTTATGATGTGTAAGAAGTAATTAAAATACTGACACAGCTCAGGCGTGCTTCATGTGTGAGGAAATGTAATCTTAGATATTTACTGTGGCTCTTTAAAAACCAATTCGTGTTCACGTAGCGCCATCTGTCAGCAAGCCTCTGCAGCTGCACAGGACAAGGGCATTTTATTTTCATTGACTCATCATAACTCTTGGCAGCACTTAAAAATAACTTCTTTAGGGGGAAAGAAAAAAAGAAAAGGTTTCTTAGCTCTCGTTTTGCAGAGTGTTCTGTAATACTGCATCCAGCTCTGTGAACAGAGAGTTTGGTGAAACTTATCTGTGCATGTACATGGAAACCAGACTCAAACTGGGCTGTGGGGGCTCAGCAATGAAATCTGAGACTTATTTTGGCTTGCTCAGGTTGTGGGAACTTTTCAGTCCCTCTTACCAATCTCAGGCTGAGATGGATGGAGATGGGCAACACATACCAAGCAGTCTTCATAACTTCAGTATAGTGCCACTGTCCCCAGTATCCACAGAACAAAAAAAACCCTTTGGCATGAGTAAAACAAAGGCTTTCCTGCTCCTTGTACCTTTCTGATCTAAACATTTACCGGCCTCAGGTTTGTCCTTAATTTTCCAAGTTTGTATCCTGCTGGCTGTTGGGCTGTGAGCACATGCCTCTCCTAGCTGGGGAGGTGGCCTCCTGTAGGAGCACAGCCTGATTTACAGCACAGCTCCCACCTGCAGGTGTGGGACTTCTGACTTTCAGGTGGCACAGATCAATTCCCAGTGACTTTCCAAAGAGGTTTCCAAGCAACTACATGGGAGGCTTGTTCTCTGCCAGGTGTTCAATGCTGCATGCTTTCTAAATGATTGGCATGGAGAACTCATGGGTGAAGTATTAACCCTTTGCTGTTAGTAATTTGGTGAATACAACCAGCAGTTCTAAAGATTATATCCCCTGATTCTACAAGCAAAATGTTTTCATCAAATCCACTGCAGCACAAAAATTCAGTTTAGCGGGTTTTTTTTCTGAAACTCTTCAGGTACTTTTGCCTGTGTAATCATTATCTACCAGAAGCCAAGTGAGGTTGCAGCTGTATAGGCTTGAACTGAAAATTGAAGCACAACCGGCAATTTTTATCTTGTGTTGTTTCCCTCACCCTTAAAGACATGAAGAAAATAGATGAACCTAAGTTTGTTGGTTTTGCTCAGCCTGGATTTTGGTAGCAGGGTGGCTTCTGTGAGAAGCTGCTGGAAGCTTCCACCCTGTCTGGCAGAGCCAGTCCCTGATGGCTCTGAAGATGGACCTGCTGCTGGCCAAGGCTGGGCCAGTGAGAGAGGCTGATAACACCTCTGTGATAACAGATTTAAGAAGAAAATCAAAACAAAGTGGAGCACAGCTTATTCTAGCCAGAGAAGAGAACATGTGAGGGAAACAACATGGCAACACCAAGGTCAGTGGAGAAGGAGGGAGAGGAGCTGCTCCAGGTGCCAGAGCCAAGATTCCTCTGCAGGCTGTGGTGGAGACCATGGTGAAGGAGCTGTGCCCCTGCAGCCCCTGGGGATCCATGGGGGATGCAGAGATCCATGCACAGCCCCTGGGGATACATGGGGGATGCAGAGATCCATGCACAGCCCCTGGGGATCCATGGGGGATGCAGAGATCCACCTGCAGCCTGTGGAGGAGCCCCACACCAGAGCAGGGGGATGCCTGAGAGGAGGCTGTGACCCTGTGGGAGACCCATGGAGAGAGGAGCCCACTCTGGACTAGCCTGTCCTTGAAGGACTGCATCCCATGGGAGAATGACCCACACTGCAGCAGTTTGAAGAGGACTGTTGACCATGGGATGGACTCTTGGTGGAGAATTTCACAGAGAACTGTCTCCTGTGGGAGGAACCCCACGGTGGAGCAGGGGAATGACTCCTCTCCCTGAGCAGTGGGAGAAACCACAGGTAATAAACTGACCATAATCCCCATTTCTCTCTCCCTGCACCATTGGGGTAGGAGGTAGAGCTGGGAAGGAGGGAGGAGGGGGGGAAGGAGTAGTTTTTAAGGGTTTATTTTACTTCTTATTATCCTGCTCTGATTTTGTTAGTAATAAATGCAATTCATATCTCTAATTAGAGCCTGTTTTGCCTGTAATGGTGTTTGCTGAGTGATCTATCTGTGTTCCTTTTCTCAACCCATGAAACCTTTGTTAAATTTTCTCTCCCCTGTTCAGCTCTAGAGGGGAGTGAGTGGCTTTGATGGGCTCCTGGCATCCAGCCATGGTCAGCCNTCTCTCTCCCTGCACCATTGGGGTAGGAGGTAGAGCTGGGAAGGAGGGAGGAGGGGGGGAAGGAGGAGTTTTTAAGGGTTTATTTTACTTCTTATTATCCTGCTCTGATTTTGTTAGTAATAAATGCAATTCATATCTCTAATTAGAGCCTGTTTTGCCTGTAATGGTGTTTGCTGAGTGATCTATCTGTGTTCCTTTTCTCAACCCATGAAACCTTTGTTAAATTTTCTCTCCCCTGTTCAGCTCTAGAGGGGAGTGAGTGGCTTTGATGGGCTCCTGGCATCCAGCCATGGTCAGCCCACTACAGGAACCTGCCCCTTTGGGATCAGTTTATCACCACATTGCTCTGCTGCACAAAGCTGAGCCTTTTCTTTCCTCCCACTGTTTGTCCATTCTTTCTCTTCAGTGTATCTCCTTGGGTCTGGGAAAGGGGAAGCCCCAGGCAGAATTCCCTGCTTTGCCTTTGTAGGGCACAGAGGTATCCTAATTGCTGTGGTCAGCATTCTCCATCAGAGGCAACACCAGTCCCAGGTACGGGCAAGGAAGGGTCACGTTGTGACAAAAGGCAGCAATGCTTTTGAAAACCCACCCATATGACACAGGTGCTAAATATGTCACATCTCACAGTTAAGAAATGCTTTTAAATACATACTGAGTTTAAGCATGTTATTCCCTAATGTGCATGGCAGATTAGAAATGCACTTCCATGTACAGATATATTTAAATGTTCTCTTGAATGCTTCTCTCTGAGTCCTTTATATATTACTGTAAGGCCCACAGATAGCAAGATGTCATTGGGAAATAAGAACTAGAACTGAAAAAATGGCTTAGAAACCAACAGTAACCATGATTATCCCTGGCAGTGGATAAATAAGGTTTTACTACCACAGCCTCTTTTTTTTCCTGTCCAGCTGAATGAATGTCTTGGTTTAAGACAATTTAAGGGGGACACTCTAAAATGAGTTACCTCCCCTTAGTTTTAAGTTTTACCTCTCTTTCCACCAATAAGGAGACATGAATATGAGCAGATATAAGTGAAAAAAATATCAGTTTATTAAAAAAACCCCGAAAAGCATCAGGCAAAAAATAACAGTAAATAATCATTAGTTACAAAGTTGCTGAAATCTCAGGGCCTCCCCTAGGAAGAAAGAGAAACTCAAAGCGGCAGAGTGAAACATTCCCCAGGATGGTGCCCACCACAGGCACCTGCGGGAGGGCAGACAAAGGGAAAGTGGCAGCAGCTGTCCCCACCTCTTATCTCCCCGGCAGCATCAGCCCCGTCAGTGCACACAGCCTGGAACACTTTGGTGGCTGGATCTTGGACAAGGGCTGGAACCCTTGGAGGGGCTTCACCTTCCTCTTGGAAGCACAGACAAGCCGTGTGCTGGGGCATCCCAAACTCCTTGGGCCTTTGCCTGTCCGGCGCTGCTGGAGGGCTGGAGAGACTGCTTGGAGTGTAGCCACTCCTCTCAGGGCAATGCCACAGCCACAGGTGCTGCAAAATTCACTCTGAAACAGTTTTTGATTGTAAAGTGCAGCTTCTGGAGTTCCTAGGAGAAGGGAATACCTCATCCCTGATAAGTAACAGCCGTGTTAATTACCCAGTACAGCCTCGCCCTTGAGGAGTCACAGCTGTATCCAATAAAGGTAAGTGATAAAAGGGAGCGGGTGAGGTGATGAGGGGGAGTCATGGAGGAGGAATCTTGAGGATCAGGAAAGAGGATCATGAAGAAGCAGGATCCTGGGCAGAGAGAATCCCTGCTGCGAGGTCAGTGTGGGTGTGCAGTCAGAGCCTGTTGTTGGAACCTGCAGTCACAGTCTGGCTGGGTAAAAGCTGCACTCAGAGGCTGCAAACTGATCCCTGCAGGCAGAGTTCAGCAGGAGAGAACCAGCAGTCAGAGGCTGCAAGGGGAACCTACAGCAGGAGCTGCTGCAGGCAGGGTCAGGGAATGGTTGGAGTCAGGATGGCTGAGCTGTAAAGAGGAATGAACCAGGGCCCTTTTCATGCTGTGCTAAACAAGGAGTCTGTGTCTGGGCCCATTTCTACCCTTTAACAAGAGGGCTGCTGCAACAACTACTCTTGTAAATAGAGGCAAGAAAAAGCCAAGAGGCCAAGACTAGAGAATGACACTGCCTGAGTGCCTCAATTTCTAATCTCAGCCCCCTGCTCCCCCATTCTGTTTTTAGTCTCAGGGTCTTAAATAGACTGTAATAAGTTTGAGCACAGATAGATGTAGAAAACAATTAACATTTTGGGTTCCCCAGGAAAATGCCTCATTAAATACATTGAGGGATTTCTTAGCTGAGGGATTTTTCACCCTGAGGAGTCACTGGTGGCCCTCGCCATGGTTTGGGCACCCTGGCTTGGGTGCTCACTGAAGCCCTGTCCTTCAGCAGAAGCTTGCAGGATTTCCCCCCACAGCCTCACAACAGGCTGTGATTTTTCTTTTCCCTCTGGAAAAGGGCTTCTGAACATGTGTGCAGAGATTTATTATGCAGACATCCACAGAATAAGAATAAACTAAATTCCCACATCACCAAACCATGTACTGTTTGAGGTTTAATGAAGATTTCTCCCCTCTCCAAGCACCAAGTGGATGCTATATAGTTTAAATTATGTATAGGTCTATTACAGAATAAGCAGTGCTAAATTTTACATGCGTACACAAAGCACAATAAATTATGTATCTTGCCTTAATATTTCATGAAGAAGAGCCAAGGCATGTATTGATTTCATTTAGACCTGAGTTCAAGAGAGCATTTAAACATATTTCTATTTTTAAAATCCATGAATCATCATAACAGGACTGTCCAGGTGCTATCAGTTAGATGTGTACTTAACAACCATGCTGAATTTGAGCCATAATGATAATCAGATTAATATTTTGAACCATTGCCCAAGGAAGCCAATGGGAGCCATTTAATCAATTTTACTAAGCTCTTGCAGTACGATTCATTTTCTAATGTATTTGTATGCATATATATATATTTAATGAAGAAACTGGAAAGTAGACCTTTACTGAGAAATTAGAGTCTGTCTGAGCCTGGACTCACCTTATATAGTCATGAATTTCTGTAGCAATCTGAGAAATCAAGGCAAGCTTTCTCAAAATGCCACTGGCTGCCTCTTGCTCATTCCTCCAATGCCCAGGACATGCCACACTGAAGGCTGAACACTCCCCTGCCAGTGTGAGTGAGCCAGCATCCTTTGGGTAACAGGAACTAATTTTTACCTAATGAAATTATTGGGATTCATTTTCTGTCCTGCAAGATGGGGAGGGAGGGGAAGGTTTTATGGACAAAATGTTCAAAAGCACTTCCAGAGCACAAGAACTTAAATCTCCCTGGCAGACTTGGAGCTCTGACTGAACTGGGGGGAGCAGGGGCTAGCCTGGACCTCTGGGGAGATAGGACTTCAAGCTGTTTTTCTGCACATATTGTCCATGCTCCTGGTGAATTAGCTTGTTTTGGGCACTTTTCTTATCCTGAATCTGCAGCTTTCAGCTACATGCTTGGTCTTCTCTAAGACAGGTGTTGAGATGCATTAATTGAATGGTCAGAAAGGACCAATATACCTGATCAAGAAAAGCAGTTGCACTAAATAGAACATTTAATTTGGTCCTGATGGTAACACTCAGGAAATGGTACTTTCTAGAATGAATCTGCCATGCAAACATGTGCACAGATTATTTTCTTGTTTATGTAGAAAAAATCAGGTCACAGCACCTGTGACTCTGCTTTGAGCCTTGCATTTCTTCTCCTGGACTGATCCAAAATTTCTCTTTGGAGAATGTGACTACAAGTGACACCATTATCTAAAGGAAGACACAAAAGATGCCCAAGAATAACCTAAAAGCCTAGTGAACTAATTTCCACTAAATTACCTTTTCCTTTCTTGCCCTTTTCCCCTCTCTTTCTCCCTCCAGGACATAGGCAAAGCTGGTGGTTTTGCCTTTAATATTTGCAAACTACAACATGACTGAGCTTTTCTCTTTAGGTTTTTGTCAACAAGTAGAAATAATGGTTAATGTTTCCCTATAAAAGTGTCCTATGTGAACTGGCTCTTACACAAGAAAATTAAATAGCTTGTGTTTTATAACTTTACTGTTATTGCCATTGTTTATTAATAGCATGGTGTATTGTGCCTTTGTTTTTAAATCACAGTGTTTGTAGTCAAATCTGTATGTTGGCTCACACATTAATATGGATGTGAATATTGAGCCATTCTGTGTAAAAAATATCACCTCTCATGGATCTTTGATACTGCTGTGCTTTGCTTCCACAAGGTATTCTTGCAGTGAACTGAGAAAATCAGTCAAGACCTTACCTCTGGTACAAAAGTCCAGGAGTTGATTGTTTTTTCTGGCTGCTGTAGGAACCAAGTTGTGTTGGGGCGGTTTCTTGTGTGTTAGGAAAAGAGTAATTTTCAAATTGTGGCCATCAAATTCTAAACCTCCAATGGGTCCCAAACATTTTGCCTCAGACTGCCCTCATATTGCTCAGCTATAACTTCTGAATCCAGAATACAAGCTACTGAGAGTACACTAAATACAGTAGGGTTTTTTTCAGTTGGGTAGGCCATATTAATGGGATTTAAATGATGATATAGCAATGTTTAATCCATTTCCACTTCTGCAGTCTTTTTATTTCCTAAGAAAACTCATATAGTGTTAATTATTGTCTCATCTGAAAATGACAGAAAGCTTAAATTAATTATTTTTCACTTACCTGGAAGGGTTTAAAATTTGTGGAGTTCACAGAGTAGTAAACGTTTAGTAGGCTCCCATATCAACTTTCTTCAGTTTGCTTCTGTAGATTAAAAGATTTTGGTTTTGATTTTAAGGATTTATTTTATATGTCAGTATCTGTTAAATATCCTGTAGAAGAAAATCTGAGAAGACATCCATTTGTAGATAGTCTTTTTTATCTGTGGCAAAATACAAAGACCTGCAAGCAAGCCAATATTTAATTGCATTATCTAATGGCATCAAAATTTAGTTATGGCTCTCTTTAATAAAATAAATTTAAACTCTTAGATGATAATTCTAAAATTAGATCACGTCACACCTTATGGCTGTCAGTTCACTTTGTGAGATGAGCCAAGTCTCCCACACTCACCACAAAAATGCCCTTCTGTTTCTGCTCTGAACTGAAAAGACTTTTTAAGAAATGGCTAAACTTGATGCATTGTTTAAATTACAATTTTTTTTTACAGTCTTCTTCCTATCAAAAGAATTACTGTGGCTATTATAGACCAGCAGATAAATAATACCATGGAAAGTAGTGCATGGTTTGGGAAAGAGTATGAGAACAGAGAGAACTTAATAGAGGTCCTGCTCATGGCATTCCAGGCTCAGAGATGCCAGGGAGTCTGACCCTGTGCCTTCAGCAAGTGCCAGTGCCCACAAATTTGTCTCTGCCTTCTTTTAGTCCATGTAAGTTTTTCACCTTCACAGAGTCCTCTGCTAGTGAGTTCTGCAGATCAGCTGCATCTGTTCCAATGAAGGTGCCTCCTGCTAGGCATAAATTAGCCTGGGGGTAGTGTCACTGGTAGATCCTCTGTAAATCCTGACGGAAAGCAGGGAGAGCTGCCTCATCATTGATGATAACACCAATTCCTAAATGTGGGCTTAACACTGGGGCTTTAGCTTTTCTCCAGTAATGGGAAGATGTTGTGATTTCCACAGCGAGAATCAACAATGAAATTAGTGCCTGAGAAGGTGAAAGGAACAAAAAACGAACTCTAGAAAGTGGTGAAATATGGTGTCAGATCAGAATCCTCTCTGTTTCTGCATCTGCCACCAAGTTTCTGTGCAACCCTGATGTGCTCATCTGAAAAGGAGACAGAAATGTTATTACTGACCAAGAAATGACAGAGCTCCCAGCAGGTGGGCACAGGCTGCCTGACACACTTCTATCTCTTTGGCCTCACAGCAGCTTTTGAGGATAAGATGGTGGCTCAGTGCCCCTTGCTTCCAGCCTGGCATCTTAGTACTGAGCTGTTCTGCTTCTGCCTCTCCAGCCAGACATTTCCTAGGGCACTAGTGTGGCACTGATTCATAAATGTCTGCTAGTGTTTTTTATGAGCAGAGTGAAGATGCTTTAGAAGAGAGGCACGCTTCCCTTGTTGGGCAGCAGCAGCTCCAATACCTCAGTGCTGCAGTTTTATTTGATGGTGCATGTACTTTGCTTTGGGAAAGCTGCCAAATGGCATTTTATTCCTACCTCAGAGCTCTATGCAATGAAAAAGAAGTGAATTTCCATGGGTTTTCTGGCCACAAAAGTGCCTGCAGGTCTTTAGACAGCTTTATCAGGCTGGGATCAAAGCCTGGCTCAGACCAAAAAGCACCATTGGGACTGATGTTGTTTGTGCTTAGAGTCAGGCCTTTACCAAGTGGCTCAGACTAGGGTGAAAGTAGCCACCATCCAGCCAATTTCCCCAGAACTAAATGGCAGAATTACAGTCTGAGCCTCAGCCCAGGACCCCTGGAAGGGGCAGCTTTCTCCTAAACATTAATGTTAATAGCGAGGTTTTATTAATTCTTTGTCATGATTCCTCTTTAGCCTCCAAGCCAGGTGTGGCAGTCCTAGGACCAGTTGTGTTTGAGTGTTAGAAAAATATGCCCAGATGTATTTCTTTAATCTTGCTGATGCTCCTCCACTTTTAATGTAGCAGCAAATGGAAGGCCATGAATTTCCTGCCACACAGATAATTTTTCTAGGTTTGTTTCTCAGTCATGATGAGTGAAGATCTGTTGTCTAACCTCACCAGCAGATTTTGAATTCTTTTCGGCATTGATCTGAAGCACACTGAGGGCAGCAGACGTTCTCCCAAGCTTCAAAGTATTACTTTCCTTCTGAATTGCCACATTTCTGCAGGATAGCTTGCCCTTGCCACATCATTTGGACTGCCCATCTGTTGCTTAGCTACAAGACTAATAATAAGAGCCCAAATGATAGCAGAGTGGGCACTGAAGCATTTCAAATATGACAAGACCCAAAGGATGCTCATCAGCGTATGTGCAGGAATATTACACATCCTGAATTCTGAGGTTTTAGTAACCATCACTGTTGGCTTTAACTTACACAGCTCTGGTTGCTAATAGCTTGGCTTTTTCTGGAGCTGGCTTGTTTGCAAGCTGTGGCCAGAGACACTGATTTTAAGAAAGGTGTGTGCCTGGGGAGAAATCACTAAACAAAGGTCCCTGAAAAGGGAAATAGGATAGGAGAGGAACTCCTTGGGGATTTCTGTGAGGGAAACCTGATTATCAGAGTTAGGTCTGAGTTGCTGGAGTCAAGTTATGCAAGGCAGTATCAATGTGAATGCAGAACTAGCCATAGCTGCTATGTATTGTTACTGATCTGTATCCACAGCAGCAATACCTTTCAGCTCTTCCCTGACAGTTTGTGTAAGGGACTTAATTTATAACTTCACAAACGGGACTCGCATTTTTGCATCCTCGTGAAAGTGAGTGACACCATTTGCCCAGGACACATCTTTGGTTCTCACAGCAGCTACGTGAAAGACACTGTGCTGTGCTTCCAGCAACATCAATTAATAGTCTGGAGGTGAGCGCTCAGCTCAACAGCTGAATTTAGTAACAGTTCATCTGCATGCAAGAGAAGGTTTCTCTGAAGCTCCAGCAGCATCTACTAGGACTCAGCTTTGTGGTGGCTGTGGCTTGTATGGAGAGGTAGCCTGGGGAATGATTTTCCTGACGTTCAGCTGCCTTCAGTGTGAGTCATCAACAGGCAATAGAGATAAGAGCCATCAGCTGGACAGTGCTGGACAATCCCCAGAGCAAGGTCTCATGGAGAGGCTGGAATGGCTTTGTGCTTAAGAGCTTCATTGGAGTAACTGGTTGTGTTGGTCCATGGCTCAAAAGCAACCAAGGTCCTGCCTACACCTCCAGTTTGGTGCCAGACCAAGGGGATCTGTGGGAAGGGCAAGGATTGCAGTTTTGGGTTTCTTCTAATCTTGTCTCCAAAGATTGCTCTTGGTGTTTGCATTGCAGATGGGAGCTTGAGGAGACACTATAGCTGACCATAGAAGCAATCCACACTTTTTCCCGTGTTTTAAGACACAGAAATGACATGACCAAACCTGGTCAGTTAAGAGGAGAGGAGTTCACTATAAAATATTGTGTGATGGATTTCTGGTTCATACATGGTGATGCAGTGCTACTAGGCAAACATGCACCAAGGGTGATTTCACATTGTTATTATTTCTTGTTAACAGCTTAAGCATATATGCTTAAGTAATGAGGAACAAACCCCTCCTGTGAAAGTGTTAGTGCTTTTTGACCCCTAAACTCAAAACCAAGGAAAGCTCTTGGTGAAATACATGGTGATGTGATCCTTTTAGAATAGCAGGGCAAAACCCCAAAACTTGTAATTAAGTGGGACGATGTTGTGTTGCTGCCTAGTTAGATACTGCATTAATGTAAGGAAATTCAGCTCATAGGGACTTGTGCCATCTATATGTGCAGTTTATTGGGTTGTACAGGGACTTGTTCTGCCATGTATATGTGTAGTTTATGGGGTTGTTCTAACACCAAGAAAAGAGTCAAAGTTTGGAACACTGCCCAGGTTTTTACTTGATTTCCTGTGTATTTGCTTGTCTGCCATGTCTAAACCTGTTTTGCCTCTCACTTAGCAGTGGCGTTGTGTCCAGATAGAGGCATTGCTTGAACACCAGCTAAATATTAGTTTCATAATGCACACCTGTTGCTTGGTCCCAGGGTGTCACTCAAAGCAAATTATTCTGCTGTGTTACATTGTCTGTTGATCACTCCTTTTTGCCTTTTATCCTTGTTGTTGTTCTTCCTGTCTTGCAGAAAGCCAAGGTGCCAGGCCATTAGGAAACTGAATTATTAAAACCTCATATTGATTTTTCTTAACCATATAGCTGACGTTATCATGCAAGGACCTTGCCTTGAGCTATGCAAGAAGGGGTTTTGCTAAACACTTGACAGCTCTCGTCACTCCTTTTCTTCATTACCTTCCATCTCTTTCCTACCCCATCATTTCCAAGAGGAGGAGGTTCTGAAAACCATTATGCAGAGTCATTTCATTTCACTGTCAGGCTCCCTTTGCTAGCAGCCACACAAATGATAGGATTTTTCTTTCTTTTCACTCTGGAGGTACACAAACAGATCAGTTCGTTTGCTAAAAGCCTCGGCACGCCGTGGTATCCATGGCAACACACCAGCCTGCGCAAGCATCTGCAGACGCTTCAAAAATCAGAAATACCAAGCGATGACAAGGAGTTGCTTCATACAATGGATGTTTATAGGTGTCACAACCATCTGAAATACTTCCTTTTCCACCCATCAGCTCCTTGATTATAATGTGCTTCACATTTTTCCGGCAGCTCCTTTGTCAGAATCCAAGGTTCAAGGCAGAAGTCCTCCTTTCAATGTTTATTTGCTTTGGGTTTTTTTTGCATTTAGATCACTGGCTGAGGTAACCAGCCATCCCAGTGATTATATGGGAATGAGCACCCCAAGCAACACTGTTAACTTTCCTCTTTGAACTGAGTTGGAGTGCAGGCTTTTCAAATGATAAAATCCACAGCTCTAATTGAAGAAGAAGTGGTCTACATCAATCCAACCAACAGAAGTAGTTGTGTGAGTGCGAGGCTGAGTGGTGAGTTGACCCATCATGTTGCGTGAATTACTGGTTACCTCTAGTGATGAATGATTTAATAAGATCAATCAACCATTTTTAGGAAATATTTTTATTTAAGTTTATCCACCTGCTGGCATGGCAGAGACTATGCTAGGGTGTTTACAGGCACTGGTCTCCACTGAACCTGTGGTTTGTTCTGATCTGCTTTCAGGAGATAACATTCAGCTGCTCAGGCTGCATTGCAGCTGAGCTGGTTGCAGAACATGTATCAGTTCACTAGACCAAGCCTGCAAAAAATCTGTAATTCAGAATGGGTAACTCATCTGGGCACTGATTGACGCTGTTAAGAGTCTCATGCTATTGATGGCCCTGGCTAAGGAGCAATTTTATAAAATAGGAAACCAACAGGCAGTCTTCAGGCATTCAGGGCACCTTCCTCAACTCAGGGAAGTACTGCTGCCCCATTAAGATGTGGTGGGTGTGCTTATCCACCAGGCTAAGGCCATTCTCAAACCTAAACTGGACAACCGTGTTTGTTGCTCACACAAAGGCTTAGTACAAGCTATTTTCCCACATGTGGTGGGAAAATAGCCCCCTGTTCTGTCTGTAATGTTTCCCTTCTCTTAATAAGTAACATCAGTATTTTATTCATAGAAAGGTGAAAAGAAACGCAAGGCCCAAACCCAAGATGAATTATGTTGCCCCATATTATGGTGCTAACTTGATTAGGCTAATCCGTTTTCAACTGATGATTTAAGCTTTAGGCTTGGAAAATGCAGTAACATCTACCTGTTTGAATGTAAAAAGAGGACCATATTAAAAAACCTTATCAGAATTCCACCTTAATAAAACAAGTTATCACTGCATCAGAGCACTGATGAGCTTCCATATGCAAGCATCTCACAGATTCTTTCTAAGGTCTTTAATCCTCAGTAGCTACTGCTGGAACAATTCAGATTTTCCCCTAGAACAGGAAATTAAATCTCAAAAATAGTATATTCCTTGTAGTCTGACCACTTTGACTATTTAGTAACTTACACATCATATTTATTTTGAAATGCATTTTTTTAATGTAGTTTTGCTAGAGATTCAATGTGCAAAGAGATTTCACTACACAAAACTTAACTGTGTGTTCTGTTCATCTTCTGTTTGGTCCTGTAAGTGGGCAGTGGGGTTTTTTCCTTTTTTTTTTTCATTTGAAGATCTGGAAAGGCTGAATGGTGCATTAACTTTATTCCCCCAATTGTCAAGATAAATAAAGGAGGCAACACTTGTAGTAGTGAGAAGCTAGAGATGGCAAAACAAGTAACCCAACCTGAAACTGCCTTGCAATCATCATTCTTTAACTAGAAAACGTCAAGAGCAACAAAACTTATTTTCCTAGAGAAGTTTGGGCTTTTTCTTCTTGTTCAGATGGAAATTTAATAGATGAACTATCGTTCTGTGCCCCAGAAAATGGGTTAAAGCAGTGAAAGTTGGTTTAGGTTAAGAACTTTCTACAGCTGAACTGTGCAGGGATCAGTACTCCCCAAATGTATTTTGAATACATTTAAAAAATGTTCTGTGAGATGTCACAAGAAGTCTGAAACCTAGGGGTTTTTTTTTTTTCTTTTTCCCTTCAGCAGAGGTGTCAGAGGCATAACCAAAATTTCACAAAACTTCAAGAGCTGAGAGAAAAAAGTAGCTGGATTAGGTAAATGACAAGGGAAGAAGCTCTGCACATAAACACGAACTCTGAAAGGGACCACTACAGTCCATTTTTCACATTGGTTCATTGTGGACTCTTTCCTTTCAATCCCAGCAGTGAGAAATGAAGGTGTCTGCTGTAATGAATTCTCTACTGCAATTCTTATCTCCTTGCAGCCCCAAGAGCTGGTGGCTCAAGTATTTTGCACCCTCTCTCTGCTTTCAAATTATTCTACTTCTAATGCAGAGACTGGCTTTTGACATCAAAAGCATTTAGCAAATTAGAGTGTAACTCCCTGAAGCTAATTCTTCCATCATAATTCACATGGGTACTTAGAGTCCCTTGGACAAAAAGACCAAAGATAACTAAATCTACAAAGGCAGCACTGCTCTTGTACAAGTCTTTCCACTGGGCCAGATGTCACCTTTGTTTAAAGCTTTCCTGTAGCAACCTGAGACTGTAAATTTACATTTACAAATAGGTAGTATCTCCAAATCATCTTTGAATGGTAAATGGAATCAAACGGGAGACAGGCAGAAAAAGGAAGGCTTTTACATAGAACTGTTACTATATGGGCTGATGAGATACAGCTGAGTTTCTTGCCAGAAACAGAAAAAAAAAATTGAGCATAGTTTATGATGCAAAGCCAGGGATAAGTCTATTCTGTTTTCGGTGGAAGCTTTTATTTCGCTTAGTCGTTGATGAACACTTGAAGTTCTTTCAGCTCGCTTTTCTCCCCCATTGCCTCTGTTGGGCACTAGAGGGACCCTAGAGTTTTCCAACCCATGAAAACATCCCAGCAATGCCGAGGCGGGAGCCCTGTCCTTCCCGGTCACCTACACCTAGGTGTTTCCAAGGAGAAAGGTGGGGAAAAAACTCTCAGCGTGCCCACAGACTGCAAATATGCCACTGAGAGTAATGTGCAAGGGGACCGTAGCCACACTTCGCTTCATTAACCTCGCTGGTGCTCGCAGCTCTTCCCATCATCAATAAATAAGAGCTGACTTTGACTTGACTGCTCTGATTGCTCAGCTAATGTTGTGACATTGGCGCCAAGGCTTGAGTCATTGTGTTTTTGAGAAATTAAATGTTTCCTTCCCCCATCTGAAATGATGCCAAATACCTAAGTTGCCACTACTGCATCCCAATTAAACTCTCGGGGGAGCAGTGGGGAATTGTTACTTCACCATATAGTAAGAGACAAAGTATTGACACAAATTCCTTTTAAAACAGCATTTCCCAGACACAGTTTCAAATTAATCTGTTCTAAAGACAGCTACTGGCAATGTCATTCCTTTTTCTTTTAGTAGACAGGTAAAAAATTCTCTGTATTTGACATACCAGACTTCCGTACAGAGATCCATAATTCAGTATTTCAAAGCTTTACAATAAAGCTCATTGTTTATGAGGTGATGCAAAATTTATTTTTTCCTTTATACAAAAAAGGAAAACAGTATTTTTTCCCAGTATTGCTTAGTGGAATTATGCTTTCTGATTTCTGCATTAATATTTTTAATAAAAATATGTTGCATGCATTTTAATATCTCTAACACAAATTAAAATATTTTTTTTTCTGTCTTAAAACATCTAGTGTCAACACTGCTGCTGAACGTTTCATGTGAAGTATAATGTAATTTGACTGGATAATTATCTCAGGTGAAATGGTGACTGCCATTTTTATCTGGGCTTATTTTTCATCATCTTTCATAGTTGTTTAAAGGTGAGATGCAACTGAATGACTAACTCCCAAGACTCACCTTCTCTGTCTCTCTCTCTGCAGGCTGCTGCTGAAAAGAGAGAGGCTGCTGCTGTGCTGCATCTGAGCTAGAGGCGTTGACTCTCCGTCACACATGGAATATTCTGAGCATGTCTCTGGTTAGTTACACCACCCCTCTGATCTTTAGGAATGTTTATGGACAGTGCACATTGTACATGTGTCTTTCCATTAAGACACCTTCTCATCTTTTCCATTATACCCATTGCAGTATTTGTTGCCAATGAAAGTATAGGTTGTCCTTTCCCCTCTCCCCGCCCTTTATTTTTTTAATATTGTAAGCTTTAAATTAATCTAATTTCCATTTGTCTGAAGTTTAACTTTTTCTCCTTGACCAAGTCAACTGCTCATTGCCTCCCAGGGCTGCTTCTGATTAGGCTTTATGTTCAGCCTGCATTCACATTATCTAGGTGGTGAGAGGAAGGGCAAAACTCCTGAGCTTGTGGAGAGAATTCCATCAAGGTCTTTGCATGGATGCCTAGGCCTCCAAGGAGAGGCACAGAAAAAAAACAGCAGGAGAAAGGCACTGCTGGGTACTGCAGCCACTGATGCACATTCCTTATGCCCTGAACCAGTGTCTTTCCTCCTAGCAGCCTGGGAGAAAGACCGACTGCAGCAAATCCATTTCTTCTGAGAGCATCTCCTCTGGAAGGATGTACACCACTGATGGTGAGTAACGAGCAGGGAACGTGATGCCTTTGTCACTTTGGCAAAATCCTGCTCCCTTTGCATGGCACTGATTTACAGATGAAATGTGGGAAAACAGCAGTGGTGGGAAGTTCTCCCAAACACCTTGAGGAGGGCTCAGGAAAAGCACCGGAAGAAATGTTTGTAGTCTTCACTCTTCTTAAATGAAAATTTCCTGATTTACAAATACATAAAAATACTTAATAAAGTAATTTGGCCTCCCCAAGTCACTTCGTTGACACTGACATACCCTTAATGTGGAATAGATGTACTAGCTGCTGAGGAATGGCCATTTCTTTATGAAGAAACAGAAGCAAGGGCGGGACCGAGGCATTCCTGAACTGCATTTTGACCACTCAGTCTAAGACACATATGGTCCAGATTACAGATATGAAATCTTCCAGAAAACCTGCTAAAGCCCATGAAGAGAACAAGTGCTCAGTATGCCTGAAAATCATGCTTGAAATCAAGCTGGCTACCTAAAATTAGTGACATTTTGGAAAAATGTAGATAAACTTGCTCAGTGATGCAGCAAAATGCAACCAAACTGAAATTAATGTTTAAAGTTTTTCCACTGCAGTATGGGTAATAGTGTGTAATCTAGCTCCCCAAATATAAAGAAAAGATATTTATCTTCACTGAATCAAAATATAGTACCTTCAAAACATTATTAGAGGCTAATACATACAGGACATACTCTGAATTTTTGTTTAAGATTCTGACAGACTGACTTTTGCAGTCATGAATGTTTAACAAACTGAATTTGCTTAGGAAATAGAAGAGGCAAGAAAGCAGCATTTTACTCTTTCATCTCCAGCACAGGTTGGTTGAAATGACATGGTTCTGGCTATAACAGGTGAGATGAGCTGATCCTGTAGCCCTAGAACACCAGTGATACTGTGGGAGGAATGACTGGAGTATAGCGACTGTAATGGACATCCTGAGGGGGACAGTTCAGCTCGAGAATGTGCTAAGTGACAAAGTAATAGGATATTTTTTATTGCCAGATTCCAGGAAATGGCTGGAAAGGCCGGCCCTAAGAAAGCAGCGTGGAAGTGAGCAGCAGCGCGGTGTCTGAGTGTGTTGTAAACGCGTTTTTTTCGCCGATCTCACTATTATTTGCTCCCTTTCTCGAGAGGAGAAGGAGGAATTAGACTGAGCCGGACTTGCACCGTGCGAAGACCCAGATGAAATCAGGTGAGGCGCTTTCGGGAAGGTGTTCTACCAGGAGCAGGGCAGGGCAGGGCTGGACACGGCGACACCGACCGGGCCCGCGGCTGGGCGCGGGCTGGGTGTCCCGGAGCCTCGGTGTCTCCGCAATGCAGGGGCCGGGGCGGGGCGGCAGCGAGGGGCCGCTCCTCCACCTCCACANGGTGCTCCTTCCTCCCTCCTTCCGTCCTTCGGTCCTTGCTTTGGGCCCTGCAGTCCCGGACACAGACCGGAGTTCTCCGCGGGTCGCCCCCGCCCGACCTCTCGGAGGTAAAAATGGAGCGGGGCGGGCCCCCGGTAACGCCCGTTTTACCTTCGTGGGGGCGGCTGCCTCCGAGGGTTCGGAGCATCTCCGGGCTGTAAACCCCTCCGGAGGATGTGAACCTCTGTCCTCTCCTGCCCCCACCCCTAAGCTTCTCTAAGGGGATCTGCGCGGCTGAACAAAGAGCGTTGTGTGAGGCGAGGGCTGTAAGCGCTGTTAATTTGCATCGGGGAGGGGGGGGGGAAAAACCCCACCTAAAAAAACCGATTCCCTGCATTGCATGGATCGGGGTGGAAACAGCCGTGCACGGGAGCCCAGCGTCGAACAATGCCTTTTTTATGTAAGAGAAAATGATGTAAAATGTGCCTGGCTCAGATGGCTGCAGGTAGGAGCCGTAGGCGTGTGCTGCTCTGCGCTGCCGTGGTGCTGCACCGACCCACCAGATAAATCGTGCTCGCCTGCATCTGCCCTGTGCTCATCCGAGACACTCCGACCTGCCCTTTGGATAAGATGCGCTTTGTGGAACACCTTCGGGAGAGAAGGGGGTGTGCCGCATGCCGGGAGAATTGCTCTCGGTATGGAGGATACTGACATGGTTAGTTTCCCTGGGTTAAGCAGGAACTTAAAGTTTTCCTCCAAATAAAAATATTCTCTTGTGTTTTTGGTGGATTTTCATGTAGGATTCTTCCTGAGACAATGGTAGGTTTTCACTTGTGAGCATTAACATAGAGTCATGCAGTATAATGGGATGTATGCAGACATATGTTGTCTTACTTATTCTAGGTCTCTAGCATCAATTTTCATGATGTGTCATGTCTCTGTGGTCATGTCAATAAATCATACTCGATCCTTCCTCAAAAAATCGTTTGCTGTCCAGCATTTGTGCTGCTTATTGTTCAGAAAACCTGCCCCTTTTGTTTTTTGGAAGGGTTCTTCCATGTGAGATTGAATCACATATTCTTTTGGTTCTGTTTCTTTCCATTTTCTCCACAAACCTTTGCTTTCTCTCCATGAAAGAACCTGTGTCTTTTCACCTGTGCTGGTTTAGAGTAACAGGGATGTCTAGACTACAGATCTTACAGCTGGTGGACCCAAGAAGAGGCTCAGCTGCAGAATGTATTTATTTGCTGTAGCTTCTTTTCCTTCCCTCCTGACTGGGTGGCGTCATCAGAGCATCTCAGCCCTTGCCTGGGAAGAGAACGTGCTGAGAGGGCACGGCATAGTGAAGTTGCCCCTGTGTTACGTCATAGATCACGAAGAAGTGATTCTGAACAGTGAAAGACTGGGTGTCTTTTCCATGAATGTGCTACAAGCTCTCTTCAGTTAGCGCAAAGGCAGTCCAGTTAAGTTTGTTGTTAAGGTTGTTCATTTCTCCAGCTGATGTTCTGAAAGCATGATCTGTATAACAGAGCCCAAACTCACTCGTGTAGCACCGAGGACTGGGAGCCACCAAATTCCTCACTGGTGTGTTTCATTCGCAAGACAACGGTGCACTCAGCAGTGGTGGAGACCTCAGTCTTCATGTGGCACCAGTTTCCTGGGGCTCAGGCATTTACAGGTGAGCTAAAGTAGCAGGCTGGAAGTAACCCCAATGGCTTAGTGAGGCTGTTCTGCATGGTAATGAAACATGAAGGTGAGCCCTGGCACAGGGCTCTGAGAAGAGGGGTGATCTCAGCAGTGGAGCATGGTGCTGTGAAATCTAGCTCTTCTAATCTTTTGTTATCTCATCAAGGGACTTTTCAGTTTATTGCACCCATACTGCACATTTCCTGTAGGTGTTTGAGAGAGGCCAAAGAGCTGTCATCCTGAGAATTAAAAGTTGCTGTTCTTCTGTGGAGAAGACAGCAACGCTGGAGGGCAGGTCATTGTGCTTATAATGCAGTTTGTTACATAAAGCAGCATTTGCAGCCTTGATTTAGAGGTCTGATATAATTGTTACGGTATATCATACCCACTTAGCTGTGTTCTTTAATATGTTTGGATAATAATGAAGAAATAGTTGTAATTTAATGACCCCTGAGGTGCTGTGCTTAGGCAGGAGCGATCTGATCCCAACAGTCCCTAAATAAATTGCTGCAGTCTGTGCGTTAAGAATTCCCTTGTTGCTAGATGATTTTTCTAGAAGCATACCTTTCCTTTCAGTCTATGTCATGCTCCTTTCTGTACGAGTTACCCTTTGCTAAACCATATACCTAAATTCACAGGGCAAACATTTGCAGTGTGTGCTGAGACCAGAGTGGGCTCTGGCTCCTCTGGCTCTGGCACTGTGCTCACTTTACAACCGTCTGTGGAAATTGCTAGAAATACCTAACCACAGAAACAAGGCTGAGGCCTATTGCAGACTCTGCTAGGCTGTTTCAGCTTCATCTCCCAGTGTGGCATGTCACACACATGTGTTGGAGACAGGTTTGTTTTCTTAATGGGGTTGGAAGAAGTCAAAAAGAATTTAGGTTGTGAGGACTTGATGATGGTGGCTTTCTGAAAATCACCTTTTGATTACTAATGTCTCTACAAAGGCACAAGGTACTGACAGAGCTTGTAACAGATCTGCAGCATATGAAGGATCTGAAGCCTGATCTGCCATGGTGGGACAAACGATAATCAGCTTAAGAAAGGAAAATAAAAGCTCTGCTGGTGCCTAAAGCTTGAGTTCCTTACAGATCTTTTGCCTACACTGCAGGCAGTGGCTGTGCTGTGCTGAGGACTGATCTGGTAAAACTTCTGGCTCACAGTCAAAGAAAAAAAAATCCAACCCTTGGCTTTATTTATGTTTCAGAAGAGGCATTCTGGCTGCAGGACATTTGGAGCTGAACTGAAGCCTTAACTTGGAAGGGATTAAGGAGTGTTGCACTCAACATGCACACAAATAATGACTAGAAATTTGGAAAGGTGTAACAGGGGTCCTAAGACTAGGTGACTTCCTAAGGTCCTTTTTAAACTGAGTTATCTGATGATCTAGATATTTTGGGTTTGTGCTATCGTTAAGTCCATGCCTGCACTTGATGAAGAACTAGAAGTATGCATGTGCTGATGCATAGAATTGTTCCTTGAGACTCAAGGTTGCTTGTTTTGGTCCATCTGTATTTATTCAGTTCAAACACGTGCTTAATTGCACTTGAAAGTCAGCTGTAAGAACGCTTAAAAGTTAAGCGTGCTTTTACAGAAAAGGGAATGTTTTTTCTGAAAAGAGAAAGAGGAAAAATTCATGGTATGTGGGCTCAGTGTTGTAAACCCCTTGATGATATTTAGAGTTACCAAATACTTCCAGAGAAGGCATGGAAATGTGCAGTGTTCTCTGATATTACATGACTTGTCTGTTCCCAAACCCAGATGCACATGCTAAGGCAGAGTACGGGTGGGTCTTGACATATTTAGGGTTGGAGCTTTTTCTTCCATCCTTCTGCTTCATGTACAGGTGTGCTTATTAGCAATGGTTCTGTACTGCATCTCAGTTAATAAGAAAGAACAGCGTGAGACTTATTTCCATGGGGTGGGGCTGATTTAGAGGATTGGTGCTGGAAAACAGAGATGGTTTAAACTGCCTACCTCAGTAAGGGAAAAAGCTTTTATTTCATGGGAAGGTTTAATCATGGGTTATGCTACTAAACTGTACAAGGGTGTTTTAGATGGACGTTCAAAGTGACATTTGTAATTGCTTTCTAGGTATTGGAGGAAAGAACTGATGTATCCATGGGGTTAATTTGGATTGTTGTGGCCACACGAATTACTGTACTAGCTGTTAAGAGGATTTGAGGTCTTGATTGACCCATTTTACTTTAACGCTAATTGTTTGCTGTTGTATTAAGGAGAAAAGATGAGCTAATCCTTATGGGTTTACACTCACTGCTGTTTTTCCCTACTGTTGTCTCGCAGATGAAACTGATCTTTGTTCTTTTGTCTTGATTGGGGAGGTGGCGGAAAGGGAAAACAGACATCAGCTTCGGAGTGTTAGTGCTTGTGCTCATTATTCTGTATCTTTGTTAGGGTGCCAGTTTGAAAGGCATTATGGTGAAAAGGTGTGGCTTGGTCAATTCTCTTTGTTTTCTACAATCTGTGAGACAGGTTGGTGCTTGGCTGATAGGCTTGAGCAGTGTTAGAGTATGCTGTTTCTCTTTTAGCATTTTTAAAGTGCATGTTTTTTCTAACTTTTTTGTGATGTAATGAGACACCACAGAAACTATTTATTTATTTTAGCACATGATGCTTCCAGGTAAAATATATATGTGTTTCATATAGTATAAGGGAGACAATGGCCTTATTACAACCAGCAGTGTCAAGTGATGAAAATCAGAATACTGTGATGAGTTCATTGAATCTGTACTTGACTTGCACCATCTGGAAAGAGACAATGCCATTTGCAGCTTTGTTTTGTGATTATTGAAAATCTGGGGTACTTCATGCCATCAGGGAAATAATCAGTTTACACGACAATTCTTAAATTATGGATTTGTAGATAGAATTAAGGTCCTCTAGCAAATTTTGCTCCTTCATTTAGACTTGGCACTCAATGGGTATGAGGAGCTGAGGAATATTTCTTATTGTCTTATGTCAAGCCCCTGGCAAGAAGTAGGGAGATTTCTTTCTTTTAGTACTTCTAGTAGTTCTAAGACAGATTGCAGTAGCTTCCAGTGACTTGAGTCTGTGAAGTTACTTTTCTTTCTCTGAAACTTGTCATTTTATTCCCTGAGAGAGCTTTAAACTAAATTTCAACAACTGTTTGCAAAATTAGCCATATTTAAAGTATATGCAACCTCTGGATAAACAACACAAAACCCCCCAAACAACCCAAAACCCAGTAGCCCAATCATGTCAGCTAACTTGGCAGCATTTAATTATAGGATCTATTGATTCAATTAACCCTATATTTTCACTTTGTTTTCTGGAGAGGATGATAGGGGCTGGTTTATGGTTTAGAACTAGAAACTGTAATTTCTGTCTTTAGGAACATGGATTATCTCTTAGAACAGCTGCTTGGCTATACAAAACTTGCCACTTTTTCTGAGGTTCTGATCTTGGATGAACAAAGCTAGGAAATGTCTTGAAATGAAAATGTATTATGAAGGTTCTGAACACAGATTGGGATGTGCTTTTGAAAACTCCTCCATTGGTCCAAATTTGATCCAGAGATGAACTGTAGAAAATGCTGTAGACATTCAAAAGTGGCCTGGGTGCTTCACTGCTGGGCCAGAATCCTGTATCTGCTGGCTGTGAGCAAAGGTGGATTGGCCTCCTTCCCCACGTGTCTCAAACACTTCAGCTGAGTTTGACGTGCAGTTTAAGCTTCTCTTTGTTCTCCTCACTTTGTGTAGAAGGTATCTGAATAGCTTGTGCAGCAAGTGCAATTGCAAGGTGCCAGACATTAAGTGCAAGGACGCCTTTATTTCTAGGAAGGCTCAGAGTCTGAGAGGGACTGTGAGGAAAGCATTTTGCTGTGTCTGCTGTGAAATGGGCTGAAAGTGTGTGTTCAAAACCCTTTGACTTTAAGGAGGGTTCAAGCGTGGATTTGAATCCTGGTTAGCTGGAAATCTGGTCAGCTTGTTTTAGCTAACCAGGTCTTCTCGTGCCAAGTTACTCTGTTTTCCACAGCAGCTTGTCTGTGACCATCAGGTCTAAGCAGAAAGACCTGATCCCCTCATGGGGACTTTGGCCAGACTCAGGGCCATATGCTGTGCCAGAGCCTACTGCTAGTGCTTGGTAATGTTAAGATGCTTTTACTGTTCCCCTGGTTGATTCTTGGACAAAGAGACCCTGCAGTCTGTAACGCCCTTGCCCGATTCTTGCAGCTTCCATGTGATGTCTAAGGTGTGCCTGGGCATCCCTTCCTCCTCTTACCACGTGGTATCGCTCAGACAGCAGAGCTTCTCCTTTTGTTTGAAGTACTGTGACTGTGGCTTGATGACGAGCAGCTGTATGTTCATGTGTAGGTTTCTGCTGACAGAAGACTCCTGCTGACACATCCATGGCTGCTGGTGCCTGCTGTGCTTTCAGGTGTTGTTACAGGGTGTGCCGGGCAGGCAGGCTGCCCTGCCTGTTTGCAGCAAGACTCTAGTCATGCGTGTAGGCATCTGTCTGCTTCCCTTGAGTATGCAGTAACTAATACTAGCTTTTATTTCCATCAGCAGTTAGAAGATTTTTGAAGGAGGATGAGAAAAAAACAAGCCCAAGGGCTCAGAAAGGAGATATGCCGGGGTGGAGCTGGATGATTTGCAAAGGAGGAGAACAAACCTTGCTCAAGGAGTGATCTGGATGGTTGGTCATTCATATCCCATCCTTCTTGTCAACCTGGAGCTTGGGGTGGGAGGCCATCAGAGATGAAGGCAGATGTAATGGCCCTAAGCTGCTTGGATACCCTATCATCCTTCAGTGCTCTCCTGCTACCTGTATTACAAAATGTGTAGTGTGGGGACGTAGCCAGAAGAATAGAAGGGATATTCCTGAAATAAGAGTGTCACTTCCTCCAGATTTGTATCAGAGTTCTTGATTTGCACTCATTCAGTTAGGGCAGTGTTGGGCCAAAGGTTGCTCTTCACACGCTGTCAGCATGCTCAGAACATACCTGGAGTCAGTGTTGCCAGGAGTCCAGAGAAGACCTGGGTATTTGGGGTTGTGGGTAAGTGTGTATGGAAGGATGCGCCCATCCTCTGTCTTTTTCAACATGATTGATTTGATGTCCTATAAAGAAAATCTCTTCCAGGAAAATGATAAACAAACACATAAATTGGGAGGAAGGAAGCTGTGTATTTCTGTTGTTTTAAGGAGATAAAATATGTGTAGTTCTTGAAGTAGTAAAAGAAAAGTTGGCAAATTTGTGAGAGAGTTGTCTTGATTTGAAAGACAGGTGTATGCCAAGGAGGGCTGGAACCTCCCTTGGAATAGAAAGTGTGACCCCCTTCCCTCCAAATGATTATAACTTTGAAATTGAGGGGCTTTCAGGCAAAGATATGGGCAAGGAACACCAGTTCTTTACTACCCTATATCTGTCTGTATGACAAGGCAAACCCCCAGAGCAGAACCCCTCAGCCCCTCTGGGCTCTCAGGCCCTTTCCCCTTCGCTGCAGTTCCGCTCATGGCCGCCGGGGGCGCTGCTGGCTCCGGGCAGGGCGGGTGCGGTGACTCCCCGCCTGCAGGGGGCGCTGTGCCGCAGCCCTGAGGGGACGCGGTGATGGCGGCCGGGCTGGGTGGGGAAGAGGGGCTGCAGCAGAACCTCTGTCGTGTCCTCACGTGGTTAATGGTGGGCAAAGCGGTGGAGGAGATGGAAAAGGGGTTTCCTTTACAAACCTGCAGTGGCAGCCTGTCACGGTGCCCCTCTGGATGGGGAAATGAGCTGGATGGGAACCTTGGAGCAGCAGCTGGAACAGCAGAGGCGGGCACACCCTGGAGTGGCAAACAAAGCTTAGCACAAACTCTGCAGCTGAGTTGGAACCTCTGCGAAGTGGGAGGGGTTCAGGGTTTGGGTTTTTCCTCTGAGGAACCCAAGTAGATGGTGAGGGTCCTTTCCAGTGTTATTGGGTGTTACTCAGGTGCCACTTCACTGAATTAAAGAAGAAGCAGTATAGGGGCTAGAGTCTGCGGTGGCAGCGAATTATCCGCATGGCAGCAGCAACCTGACAATTCCCCTCTGATCTGAGAGTGCTGAGCCCAGCCCCTGACCTCCCAGCCAAAATCTTGAGGTGTCTTTGCCCTCCCCAAGAGAAAAAAACCTCAGCTAAGAGTAGCCAGCTGCACCCTTCCCGCCACCTTGGCCACTTCTTTTGCCTCTTAAGTACCAATTGTCGTCACTCAGGCAACAAATAGGACAGCATTCCCTGAGAGAAAGAAAAAAAAAAAAAAA
>VYXD01014181.1:111331-179302 GCA_013397195.1 Hylia prasina
AAAAAAAAGCAAACAAGCCCCTGTGTGTGGAATGCTTAATAACCTGATTCATTCCGTAGCGTAAAGGATAGAGTGTGGTAAATAAGCTTTCATTCCATGTTGTTCAACAAAGTTGAGCTTTTCAGGCTGTAAAGAGCTGGTTGTGCTTCTGAATGAAACTCAGCAGAATATTGAATCTAAGCATTTATTACCCAGTGCTGTCTGTTACAGCATATAATAAATTTATGTTTAAATTCTAATAGAAGGCATTTTGTATTATTGCAAATTAATATATATAGTTTTATACTCCATGATTTGCCAAAATTAGTAGAAGCGATTTACAGATAATACATCTTTTAGTTTAGATAATTTTTAATGGTGTGCTACTAGTGTTGCTTTAAACATTAGCAGTATTTTGAATGCAGTATTAAAAATTCTTCTAAATATACCTTTCAGTACGAATATTGAGAAGGTTTTTTGTGGAATGCATTTGGGAAAAAGAAGTCCAACTGTATGCACTTAGAATATCCTCTGGTACTCCTCTCTGAGCAGTCCTTGACTGTAATTAATTTATTTTTTAAAAGATCCTGACAGTGACAATATTTAATTGGTGGAAAGTGTGTACCTCTCTGAGCCAGCAGATAAAAATGCTACTGGCTATTTTAAGGCAGATACTCCTTTTTTTGGGTGGTGTCATGAATTTTCTGTTTTATTCCAGTGATGGGAAGAGAGCAACTTGGTGAATGTGCAAGCTGTACTTAAAGTAACTTCTTTACTCTTTAAAGTAAGTATTTTAGGACTGAATTCTTTTACCACCTATTACAAGCAGGAGGAGGGAATAAATACTTGGAAAAAATATTGGGCAATACTAATGTATTCCATACTTCAGGACATGAAGTCATGTTTACTACCAGGGTCAGAAAGACTTCCTTACAGACACTGTATTGCAGATTTGGCATTATGGGGCATTACTCTGAAATACCCCTGTGGTCACCACCAGGTGATTTGCCCTTACTGCTCTGCCAAACCCATGAATTTAAGTGCTCAAGTTTCAGTTACTTGGAAGATTTATTTTTGTTTCTACTTTGTCTTATATACTGATAGAAGCTGTGAATATTTTTTCTGAAGAGGATGGAGTTTTCTTCTGCATTTTAAGTTACTTCAAGATCCATCTTAATTACACTGCTTATTCTAGTGTGTAGTGGAGTAAATTATTTGTTTGTATCCTGGCTTGGGTGAGAGAATGAGTATTTTACTTGTACTGTGTGTTTGTGTTTTCTGTAGCAGTGTTTTGGTGCCTTTTTCTTGCTTGCCTAAGGGAAAAGGAAGGTAAGTGAAACCTGAGCTTTCCTCCAATGAGAAAGTGATCTGTGGGCACATTAAAAAGGCAGGAAAAAAGAGATCAGAGAAATGTGCTGTATTTTCACTTGAAAAACTACCTATGGAGACTTGTTTCAGCTATTAGAGATAGGTTCAGAGCTGACAGGTCAGTAGGAATAGAATTTACCAGCAGCTGTTGAAAAACAGATTAAAAAAAAAGTGACTATTTCCTTTCATTCACGTCTTTTTCCCATCCAAACATGACATAATTTTCTTTAGGATTCTGTTCCTTTCATGCCCTTGCAATTGGAAAATCTGGTGGATTTATCTGCCCTGCTGCTCTTACCTGCAGGCAAAGCTTGATCTAGACTGAGGTGTAATCCTCCTAGATTAATAAATAAGCCCAGCCCTATGTCTCTGTCACTAAGCAGATGAGTAGCTCTCTGAAGAATGTTTTGAAGCTTGTGAAAATAATTTCTGGCAGAAACTTGCATTTCAAAAGATACTGAAATACACAGATAGCAAAAAATGAACAAGCAAGCAAGTGTGCCTCAAGAATAAAGGTACTATATCTTTAGTCACTTGTTAATATTTCCCTTTCTGTGATGCATTGACTTCGTAGCTGAACTTGAAAATGCTTCACAACAGGCACTGGTGCTGGGCAATTTCCCCTTTTGATATATGTCTGTCTCTTTCAGTTTGTTTCCTTTCAGTTTAATCACTCATTTTGTATTGAGACATAGCTCTGGGCAGAGCTCCACACATCTATAAAACCTGCTGTATAGATGGAACCGTGGAAAAAGAACGTGTGATATTTTTCTGCTGGATTTTGTTTTGAAATGAGATGTTGCTTTTTTTCTGAGGAGCCTGGGATCGTGGGCAAGACAACTGTGGGATGAACAGTGCACATGAGCTTGGTGGGGCTCTGGGATAGTGGTGAGAGCTGTTGGCGTGCCCATCACAAGTGTGCTGTTGGTTTTGGTTTTAGACTGTCCTGTTTGCTTAGGTCTTGATCCTCAGTAGAGCCGGAAAAGCTGTTCTTGGCTTGGACATGATTCTTGTTGCAATTTTCTGGGCAAATTTTAGCTTTGTCTCTATATCCACCAATAAACTGATCAGGGCCTATCATATCCCCATAGGCAGTGAAAGCCTAGGGTGCCTGTAGGCTGTGCTGAGGACTGCTGGGGAGTGGCTCTTTGGGGTACTTGGATGCCCAAGACCAGCAAAGCAGATTCCTGGCTGCTGGACAGAGTAGGCATTTTTTGCCCTGTGTGTCTCTGAGCAGCAGCTGTTTCCATTTTGTAACCTGCTAATTTCCAAGCACAGCAGGAGCATCCTGGCTCTGTAGAGTCCCAGCACAGACCCCTTTTCCATACACTGGAAGAAGTCACAAGGGCTTTACTGTAAAAAATGAGTTTTCCCTGTCATGTTTGAGAAACACTGACACAATTTTTCTGTGCATGCCCACTGACCCTGTTACGTGTACATAACTAGTCCGAAACGTTCCCGAGAACTGACTGCTGCAAGTAAATGTTCTCTGGCTTTGGCCAGAACATTTCTCACAATAAATGGCTCAGTATCCTCACCAATCTGAGCCCCTGCAATTAGATGTCACGAGCCTGAAATGTGAGATGCCTTATGCAAACTAAATCTCAGCTCAGTAGTGGGAACCAGGAGAAGCCTTCCTATTGAGTAGTCTGGTATGTGGTCTTTTGGCAGCCAGGGCTTATCCCAGCTGGTTCTGTGGGGGTCTAGTGTCTGTTTCCTCCTGTGATGCCTGGTCCTTGCCTGACCCTGTGGGAAGCTGGTTCAGTAAGTTGAGCTGGGGCAATGCTAGTGCTGTACAGAAATTACTTACTTTGTACCAGTCCTAAATTGTTCCAGAGCGCTGGTGAAGGGGAGGGGCAGGAATGTGTGTCTGGAAGCTGGAAGGCTTTTAAATGTCTTAAAGACAGGGATTTTAAGGAAGTTAAATGCTCCATTTTGAAAATAAAGTTCACAGGATCTAACCACACTGATAGGTTATGTTGCTCCTTGAAAGAAATCAAATTACCCTGGTTGTCAGTTTTGCTTAGTACATTTTAAATCACCTGTTTTCTGTATAAATGGTACTATTATAAAAACTGCTCTTACCTTGGAATTTAATTTTTTTTTTTTTTTTGTGAATGACACAAAGCATCAGGTCACAGTGAAAATGTTGCAGTTCCTATTAACAGTCAGAAATAGTCCTTGCACAGTCTACTGGTGATAGTCACAGGGAGATATGTGTGATAATAAAGAGCCCTTCTAGGCTTTCTGCTGTGGGCTCTGAACTTTGCTGTGCTGCAGCTGACTTGCTTGCAATAAAGCCCTTGTCTGTGTCTTTAATGAGGGACTTTCCTGAGGTAGAAATTGCCTTCCTTGGAAATTAGGGGAGGAGGAGAAGAAAAGCTAAGCCAGGAAAGCTATTGTGAAGAAAAGCTAAGCCGGGAAACACCTGGCAACCAGATGGCTCCTAGCATGTTGCATTGTACCCACACCTTCATTAAGGATTACTTTGGCTGTCTCTAGGTAATAGATTTAGAGGTTTGGGGTCATAAAGAATTAGAAAATTGTAGCCAGTTGCAATTAAACATGAGTTATTTTTAGAGGACAAAGAACTAAGCTGGAAGCTGAATTAGAGCTACTTGAAATGTTAGGGCTCAAATACTAGGGGGGTATTTTCTAGGTGACCAACAAAGTGACCCATGCACTCCAGTCAGAGGCACAAAGCCACGCAGGGTGGTGGCAGGTGGGCTGGAGATGGCAGAGCTGTGAGCAATGGCAGTTCTGTGCAGCTGACGTATTATTTATTCTGTTTCCTGAGGGCAGTTGGTGTTAGGTACTTCCCTCTGAATATTCATGTGTGCAACAGATTAGGGGTACTTAGACTATAAGTAAAATAGAACTCTGGTTTGCACTGTGATTTGTGTAAACCTGGCTCAGTATCTTACACTTACGTTTTACCTACATTTAATTTTGTTTTGTGTTTCCCCATCAAAGTGCCTGCAGTCCAAAAAGGGCAGGCTCAAGGTTCTAAACTTTTCAGGTGAATTTTAAGAATATTAGTAGGGAAATAGAGATCTGGGCAAAACAGTACACAACATTTTTTGTGTTGTTGACCAGTTGGCAGCAGTTGGTGGCATGTGGGGGTCAGGAATTCAGGCTGATCCTGTGTGGTCACACAAAGGTGAGCAAGAGGAAACTGCTCTCCCTTCTACATCCTCAATACTCATCTGCTTATTCTAGAAGGTAAAGGGGGCATGGCAGTACCGAGTATGTTTTGGCTGTCTCACAGCTGCACTGGGAGATGCCTTTTCTTGAAAGATCTGCTCTGTGAATAAGTGGCTCAGATTCCCGGGCTCTTGCTGAATCCAGGACTGATTGATACCACCTTGTAGTGCTTACCTGCTCATTGCCCTGCCTTGGAAGGTCTTTAACTACCTTGGGAGAATAACAAATGCCAAAGAAACTTTGCTTGTCCAGTGGCCATGTAAATGCTGATTGCCTTCTTTACAAACACTTTGGAGCATCTTCAGGAAGCTTGAATAGGTTGTTCATTACTTTCATTCTCATGATGTTGATGCAATAATAAGAGTATTGCTGGATTTTATCCTGTATATTCTTTTGAGCAGCTTCTTCGAAGAGTATGTATCTCTTGGTCAGTTTCACGTTAAAATGTTTGTAAGCACAACTTGAAAACACAATTGGAACACCAATTAAATTACTTGTTAGCATTGATATCAAAGTATTGTGAATTTAATGCAGTGAGTTCTGAAGAACCTACCTAAAAAACCTTGTTTTATATATTGCTTCAGTTTTTAAGTCTACATCCTGTGGGGTTGGTTCTACAGCTGAGATCCATGGTAGACAATCTTAACTTCCAGTATGCAACTGGAAGGTTGTGTTTTACTAAAAACAAGCCAATGGTACTCTACCACATAAATATGGAACAACTATCTTGAAAGGGTGGATCAAGTTGTTCAGTAAGTCTTTTCATTTTCATGTCTCTCTGAATCTGAAAGGCTGTATGGCATTTATTTTACCCTCAGGAGAGGAAATAATAATCTTTGCAGTTCTTGAAAGCTACTGCCCAGGTTAGGCAGTCCTTACACTAATAGTTTGCCACGCAGAGAGGCAAAAATATTCTGTTGCTGTGTGTTGATGGTGTCTTCAACCAGTGAATACCCCACAGCATCAGCTTGGAAGGAAAAGCAGGGGGAGCGTGCCTGAAGGATTTACTGTGCTGCTCTTGGTTTTCCCTTGAGAAGAGCCCATCTGTCTTGCAGTTGAAATTAAAATGTAAATCCTAAATTAGGCATAATTAGGGTACTTCCTTTAGACAATGTGATGCAGGCAGCTTTAGTTTTGGGAGTATGCAGTTTTTTCCAGTGTTTGAGCAGTGAATGTGGGAGGAGATGATTAGCAATTGGCATATTGTGTTGGTGCTCTCCAAACTTGGGACAAAAACCAGAACACGAGTTCTTTTCCCCAGGAGTCCTGCTGCTAACAGTGTGGAAATCTGATGAAGACTTGTACTTCTAAATGTACAGAATTACTGCTCCAGTAGTGCATTGGTATTAAAATGAGCAGAAGGTTCTGGAATGTCTCTTTCTGTATTTTGTGTGGCATTTTGCAGAGTTGGATTGGAGAAGTCCTGGGATGTTTTGCCTTTGTAGGGGCTACCATGGGCCTCCCAAAGTGCTGAAGACCTCTCTGAGTTGGGTTGCAGGGTAGCTTGCCTTAGCTAGAAATCTTTACTTTGTCTCTGCTGAGTTTGGGTTAGTCCTTGAAAGAAGCATATTTTGCAGAAACATTTGAAGTAGTAGCACGGGCACAATAACCTCATTTTTGTCAGGGACTTGAAGTTAGTTCTAACACTGTGTGGAACTTGCTGGAGACCTGAGCACGTATGAAGCAGTAGAGAGAGTTTTGGTTGGAATGTGGCTGGGGAAGCAGGCTGGGACTCATTCCCAGCTGGAAGCTGAGTGACTGTGGTGTTTGTTATTCTTGGGTGTTGGGGTTTTGGCACTTGCTTTCACACTAAATCAACTGTTGAGAATGTTGTAAAGGTATGTAAATGTCTCTGTAAAGGTGCTTAGGGCTCTGTGCTTGTATCTAACAACTTTAGGCTTCTTTTTCTTTTTCTTTCTTATCTTTTTTCCCCAGAAGACTTGTGGTATAGTGTAGGAGATGTTAATGACAAAATAGTTTTGAGACTTCGAACTTATAACCAATTAATAGTAGTAATTATTGTTTACAATATTACTTTTGCTAGGGAATGTCATGAAGTACTTACTAAGATTTGTCATACATTCATGGCGTAAAGAGATCGTAAATGGTCTTGAGCTTTATGGCTAAGACTGACACAGTTTTTCAATCTAGAAAAAGGCCTCTATCAGCCTAGCTTTTGAATAGTGTTATGAAGTGGTCTTGTGTGTGATTTAATCATGGTCCTGTACATTGATGTTTACTTTGATGGCTCAGAGACATAAATAATATTATAGCAATGCTTTACAATAGTGCTTTTTCATATTGTCTCGCTTAATATATTAACTAGGGAGGCAGAAAGCAGAGCAGATGTTTGTTTTCCTTTTTCCATACTGAAAAAGCTGTTGTCCAGTTTTGGTTTTGCCATGTAGATTTTTTTGTGGTGACAACTGGTGAAATCATGCTATTAGTCAGATGGAAAAGTGCATCTTTATAAAATGTCATTTGAGATACTGAAAAATGTCTAGCTGGGTTAATGCTCTTATTCTAATGATAAGAATTATTGTTCTATAATTATTACTTATTCTAAGCAAATAACTTAGATACGTCCTGCAGTTTCCTGGAGTCATATAATGGTGTGCTTTAAGTCCTGTATTTGTGACTCTTGAGCTGTGACTCAGGATTTAACTTTTTTTTTTTTCCATTTGTTGAAGAGAATAAAATAAAGATGATTTTCTACAAGTGCCCAATCATGAATTTGACGATTTTGTAAAGAATGACTACATTTCTGTGAAAGTTTTAAGCCAACTCAGTCCTTTACTAGAGAATTATTCCTGCTTCATAAGGCCATCTGTTGCTTAGAAAAATTCTTCAGGAAGTCTTTTTTCCCTCCAAAGAGCTAAGGCTAATAAAATTTTCTTACAGAAGTGATTTGCATTGCTGTGAAGTTCCCCAAGGATATTCCATATTGATCAGCATTGATCTTTTTATTGATTTCCAGTAAACTTTTCATTGTACATCCTTACTGATAAAACTATTTATGCCATGTGCATGTTGATGTGTGCACATATATGACTCCACTGAGCTGAATGGAACTTAATGTACAAATATTACTGGAGTCTAATACTTGGATTGTGTTAAACAGGAACAGTGTCAGCAGTGGGGACATGACTGCCAATACACGAGAGCTGTCACCTGGACAGTTTTCAAGTGAAATATGTTTTACCTGCAGTCAACGCTACATCATTCAGTTTTGCAGGGATGTGCATGGATCACTAAACCCATCTGCATACTGCATTCACCTGCCAGGATAATAGCTCCTGCACATACAGAAAAACTATAAATGGGAAACTTTTCACAGCAATGGCTCACACAGTAAGAATAACGTAGTGTTGTACTGAGAAATGTAAAGAATGATAGAATAACCTGTATATGTCTTTGTAATATGAACATTCATATTATAGCAATCTTTATGATCAATTGACAAGAAAAGAGCTATTAAATAATCTTATTAGATTCCTGCTTTATCTCACTTGCCATGCTGAGATGATTTCCACAGTATATATTGATAAGAATGCCCCTTAGTCCTTTCCCCTCAGTTGCTTGGTTGTATGAATCATAACTGTAAGAACCTTAGATGGAATAAATAGGTTTTGTGTCTTGTTCTGTAAAGGGGGAAGGTTCTGTGTTCTGCTTCCTGTTGCAGGAGAGGCTGATACCAGCTCTGATTGCGAGGCTCAGGTTCCTGATTGCCAGCTTCTCTCTCCTTAAGGAAGGGAGCTGTCATGCAGGACTTTACCAAGGGCCCTGGATAGATATCAGATTGGGTATTTGCTGTTTCACTGTGAATTCAATGGGAGAGCAAGCATACAGGATAGAAAAGAGATGATGTGTAATCTAGAGCCTGTTGGATTCACAAAAAAAATTTATGTATTATTAATTATCATCTTCCACTGAAGGAGCTTCCGAAGGCAAATTAAATATTGTGGGAAGCTGTTGTCTCCTACTGAGACATTCTTTACCTAGAATCCCCAGAAGAATTAATATCTGCTTTGTATTCAGTTGGTAAAGTTAGTACAGCATCCATTTTATACCAAGTGTATTGCTTTCATTTATTCTCTACAAAGCTTTTTGGAGGCACAATAGTAACTTGGATGAGATTGTCAGTGATTTTTCCATAATTTTCTAGACTGTCCCACAAGTGAGCAGCATAGAGACCTTGCTAAAAATTATGGCATAATTAATGATGTATTGGGATATATGAAGGGATACCTTGCAGAGTAAGGACAAAAGCAAAACCCGTGTATCTTGTGGCATCAATGCCATCCTGTTCATTAGGCATAACAAGGAGTCTGTGTTTGTAGACTGTTGCCAGATTAGCACCTAAAGTGTGGTTATTCCCTTCCTGCTGTTTGAACAGTGCATACCCTGCTGTGGCACTGTCCTTGGAGCTGGTCAAGCCTTTGGGGCAAAACTTATCCTTTGCTTGGAACAGCCTGAGTTAGGAGACAATCTTTGGGAACAAATTTCAAAATTGTAGGTGTATTATTAAAAACACAGTTTTCAGTCTGCTCTAAAACTGACTCCTAAATATGCAGGGAGAACTGCATATTTATGTGTTGATGCCAAGGGATCTAGAAAGGAGAGGCATGCTTGAACTGAGCATTTTGCCAGTGTTCTGTGGTCCTGGACTCCTGTGCTGTGTCTGAGGTAGGTGGTTGTGTGTGTCTCTGTCTCTTTGGTTGGACCGACAGCTGCCAGTGAATGCTTGTAGAAAGGGCAGCCACCTCCTCTGCCCAGCCTCTGAACTAGTGTGGGCAGGGAGGGGACTGCTGCCTTTCAGGAGAAGCAGCACTTCATGGTCCCTCTGTCCTCCGAGGATGTCTGTGTGGTTTTGTCATTTCCTTCATGGTTTTCATCTCAAGAATATTATTTTGGTGCAGGTTCTTAAAGCCCTAACACTCTTCCAAGATGCACTGGTGATAACACCATGCACTCTCCAGGTTACATATACAGTCTTCCTGATTGATAAATGTTCATTAGTTCTTATCATGGACATTAATCCCATCAGCCAGCTCCAATCAGTAGCTGAATTGAGGCCAGATTTAGGGGAGGAACCAAGTCTCTCTTTGAGCGCAGGGCACATAGAGGAGAAAAGGGCAGGTCTTAAATCAGTGTGTAATTTAATTGTTTTGGTTTTCTTGAGGCTTTGAAGCAATGCAATGCAGGTTTTTCGAAGCTGACATAGCAAAATATTGGGATATGCTGCCAAGTCCATGTGGGTGGAGAAAAAAAGGAGGTGTTACTGATTTTTATAAACACTTGCGTTCTCAAGAAAGAAAGGAAAAAAGGAACAGACTTTCCCAATGGTTCTCTGAGAATGTAAATGCCGCGAGTATTTTGGTTAATGGCAGAAATGGCATTTCCTGTGTTGTCTTTATTGCTCAATTGCCTTGTCCTAGTTACATAAGTTGTGTTTTATCAACTGGAGCATATGCATAGAAAACCAGTTGGAGAACTCTACGAGTCATTCATCACTTTCTCACAATTTCCAGCTGAATTACTCATACTCACAGTTGTTGTGAATAAAGAGCTCAGGTATTCTGCATCAAAGCATTGAAGTTGCATACTTTCACCTGTAAACTGAATTATTTTTTGCCTGATATTTGATGATATATAGGTGGGAAACTTGAAAATTAGCACAAACATCCATCATTTTGCACAGAGACAAATCTCAAAAGTTTTTAGCAATTATGTGACTTGTTTTCATTCTTGATCAAACCTTATTTCTTGTAGTGGTTGGAGACAAATTAATTGTCGCACTTATATTTACACCTTATGTGGTGAGGGATGCTTGTCAGCAGCCCACATAAACCTTTTGCTTTACAACAATATCTTGATCAGCCCAGTATAATGTTTTATTTATGTAACCAGACCTAAAGAAGATACTTTTTATTAGGAGATTCTGTGTGTAGATGATTAATCACAGCAGATGTGCAGATGGTGTTCAGGTAATTTTGAGTTCTTTAAAAGAGGACAGTGACTTTTAAAATATTTGGCAGTGCATGGTGTGGCCTAGAAGTGGAGACTCTGTAGTGGCTGTTCACTTTTATTTGTAGGAGAAGAGGCTTGGAACTGTCTGGACTCACAGCACTGTTTGCTCTCCATTCTGGTCCTCTTGCTAGGCTGATACAAGATGGCCCTCTAAAGATGCTGTGTAATTTTTATTAATCTTATAGTTGAGTGCACTCTACATTAAAAGAGTGCTTTGCTGTTGAGAGCTTGAGTTGCTGCAGAGCTGGGGCAATGTTACCTGAAATGGTAATGACCAACTCAGTTCCAGGCAATAAAGGGAAGGAGATAGTGGAAGAAAACAAACTAAAAAATCTAGGCCCAAATGGAGCAGAGGACAGAGAGTTTAGAATAGCAGAAATGTGGGAATCTGTAAGGCTCACCTTATATTGCATGTCCCTGTGAGAGCAGGGATTTAATTGTGCAGTGACTTTCAGTGAATTGGAATGTGAATGGAGGAACGTCCTTGGTTTTGCCTCTTTTTGCAAGCCTGACCTGAACCTGCTTGCTGGTGGAAGCTGTTGATCCCAGCAGTGAAAATAGCCTGTTGTACTAATCACTGGATCAGGCAGTGGGACTGCTAGGTCTTGTTTGCTTAAATTGGCCAAGCAGTGCCTTTCAATCAGTGGCACTAGAGTGAATAATATATTCCAAGATTTGTCCTGGTATCTTCATTGTAGGCCGTAGGTCTTACCGTGTAAGTTATTAAATTACTGTAGATGAAACACCAGAGAGATTGGTCCTTGAGTCCCTTGGGGACCGTGGAATTACAAATTAACTCCTCACAATTTACTTAATCAGAGCATGTATTTATTTTTTCAGAAAACCTTCTCTTGTGGCAAAAGTTCATGAAGCGGCTAATTGGAACAGAGGTACAGCTGGGACTCTCAGCTTCCTTCCGAGAGTAGCAAGCTCCTTTTGTGCCTTTCTGTGCCAGCTCTCTATGATGTACTGGTATGTAAGGACTTTACATTGAACCTCTGGCAGGGGCAGATGGGCCCAAAACTCCTAAGCACTCACTGTGGAGGAAAACTACTGTGCTGACACAGTGCCTCATAGATAATGTGCTTGCTCCAAGTTTCCAACATGCTCTTCTTTGTTCTTCTCACTGTAACTAATGCCGCAGGAGATACTTCTGTTAATGTTACTTGTCTTTCAGAACAAAAATTCCTATTCTTTTGTGATATATCATAAGGTGATAAGTTTCCAAGTTCACTGGATCTGTGGTGTCAACTATAGTTTAGATTGTAGGACAACTTTAGATCATGAGATCTTTCCTGCTAGTCTGAAAAATCTAGATCCTCAAATAAATGAGTACAAATGTTTGGCTGTTCTGTGAAGTGGTCTGTTGCCTTCCACGTGCTTGCAGGTGTGGATGTAGGGGCCAAAACCTATAAGGCTGATATTTTCAAAAGTGTCTGAGCGAAACGTAGTGGGACTTGGGATGCACACAAATCCTGAATTTCTTTGTACACAGGCCCAATAAATCATGTGCAGCCATGAGGGCTAGCTGGTGCCCATGCAATGTGTTCCTTCATATGTAATCCAAGTTAAATGTTCTCCTTCTGAGCAGCTCAGTGTCTGGGTGGGTGACTGCATGGAGCTGTGTTAGACATTCAGGCTGCCCAGGTGCCACCGGGCTGAGGACCCTGTTGTCGTCCTCTCAGAGGACTTTGGCCCTGGTGTTTATGTCCTAATTCCCTCCATGCAGAGTAAGTAAGACCAAAGAGGATAAAAGCTCTTAGGTCTTGAGTACTGGGACAATGTTGGTCCTCAAAAAGTGTCATAATTTCAGCTCATGAGATGGAATGACAGAAAAGGCTTTAGTAGTCGTAGTTTAGTTTTTATTTTGAGAGAGAGAGAACATGAGGTGAACTTGTCACTCAGTTTACTTTTCCTAATGCTCATTAAATTTATCTTCAGTGTGTTATGTTCAGTTAATCTAATGGGCTTGCAATTACTCCTCCTTTTTCACCCCCAATTCTCATCTCTACTATCATCACCATGAAAACAAGCATTCAATGGCAATAGGTTTGCTGCTCTAAATGAAGAGACTTCTTTTTACTATCTAAAGCCAGAAGAGTCATGGTTTGTCTCCTGGATCGGGTGGCTGAAGTGGTGAAGGCCAGCTGACACAGGAGCTTTTTATTTTGTTCTTGGGGACAAGGATTTTTCTGATAAAGAAAGATATTCAGCTTCAGGAAATTGGGAATTATAACTTACTTAACATCTGATGTCAACCAAAAAAACTGAGTGTGCTCAAATATCAGGAGATTATTTTTCTGTAGTTAAGTTCTGTGTTCTGTGTTTCCATCATAAAGACTTTTAGTATCTTTAGGGATTGCAGGACAATAATAACTTGGCAATTAAAAAAGAAAAATTTGCCAATTGAAAGTTGGCTTCAAATATGTTCTCCTGAGTAGATTTTTTTAACCATATCATAACAAAACCAAACTGTTATATTTAGATTATATCAGGTTAAAAAATTCCTAGCAGTCTGTCATCTGGGGTTGGATCTTTGTGGTGAGAACTGCCATCTCAAAAGGAAAGATTCCGTCTTGGTGTTTAAAATGCTTGGTAGTTTTTTTCTGTTGTGTTGTATTGTTTTGGTTTGTTTTTGTCTCTTTTTTTTAATAAAGCATGCTTAACTATCCTGTAGTTGCAAACAATATGCATGTCTCCAAATTCTATCTCTGCTGGAAGTGCTGGGAAGTGATGTTCCTGAGTGGTGTTGGTAAGTCGTGGCATGCACCTGTCTGTGTCCCTCTAGAGACACAGGTGTGCTTAAAGGTGTGTCCTTGCATGCCATGGCTGTTAGTGAGGGCTGGCTTCTTCACCATGCAGCATGATGTGACAGTGCCATGTGGTTGCAGGTTTGTGCATACAGATCCTGATCCTGCAGTGTGCTCTGGAAAGAGCCATTCTGGTTCCACTGGAGTGCTTTGAAAAGGAGTGGATTGCTGTGGGAGGCTGTGACTCCACTGTGGCTCTGCCTCTGAGCGGGCTCTCCATTCCCCCTTCTTTCCTGGCCTTGAGAAGAACCAATGCCTTCCACAAAACCCGAGTGATTTCCAGGAAGTCATTTCAGTCTGCTTTGCAATAATTCTCTCTTTGAGTGAATTTGTTTGATAAATTAGCAGTAGTGTCTGGCATACTGAGTGCAGAGTTTTCTGAAGGGAAAACAAATACGAATTTAATAGAGGAGTTAATTTACATGTTTCTGTTTTGAAAACAAATTTTTGCGCTGTTCTGGAAGCTGGATGAATAGTCCTGGAAGCACAGAGAAACAGAAATAGGAAACATGCAGCTTGAGTGCCACACATTTGAGGTACTGCCCTGAGCAGAGGCCAACCTGGATACAGCCTTGCACTTTGGTGTGGAGTTGCTGAAATAATCCTCTCTAAATAACAGATCTTAGAGTTTGTTTTGATGTTTTTGTAGTAAGTCTGTTGTGAATCCTTGTTTGCATTATTCATCAGGCCTCAGAGATGGAGGAATAGGTTTTAATGAATTCATGTGCTAATATTTGTCCATCAGTAACTGAGTCGGTTCCTGGAGCGCAAGCATCTGTTTCCATTTGAGATGTGTGACCATTCAGACCTTGGCATCTTTGCTGATGCTGCCACTGAAGAGGCCAGCTGCGTGGATAATGGATCTTGGGACCCAGATTACACCATCATGGAATTTCATACAGGCTGTTTGCATAAGGGTTGGGTGAAGCAGCACAGTGAGTGAGGCCTGGGAAAATATAGTGCAGATAGGCAGTGCTGTGGTGCCTCCCAAAATATTTCTTTGTTTGTCCTCTTCTTGGAGCGCATGTGATTGTGGCAGAGGTTACTGCTTCAGCTACTGATGCCCATTCCTGGCTGAGATAACTGTGCTACAGGCTCTCTCCCAGTTTGCTGACTGAGTAACTCTGCTAACAGCCTGGTTCAACAAATGCCTGTGAGTAGCTGGATTGACAGCTTGTGGGGAGGCAGCCCCAGTAGGAGATAGTGTGTTCATGGTGACTGGGGAGTAGTAACTGGAGAGCTACCAATGCATTTTCTTCTGTAGGCAATATGGGAAGGTCAACTTAGTGTTTATTTTATTTTTTAATCTTTCTTGCCGCTTAAAACCAGCTCTCTGTTTAGAGCAAGTGTTTGCATTTGAGCCTTTGGAAGTGCTTGTGGTCAGAGGCACTAGCAACACCTGCAAGTGGAGGCCTTAGCTAATGCTTGGTCCCTTTTCAGTTTTGTGACATCTTGGAAAGGGAGATCAAAAGATTTGGGAAAACTGATGGGGATGAGTGGGTGAATTGAAACAAAATGGTTTGATCCAACCTGTGATTGGAGGAAGATGTGTTCCTCTGTTTTGTAGACAGAGTACTTTCAAGGCTTTGCCCTTGCTGGCTGGGATTACATGGGCCATGTGACAATCTAGGATGTTCTCTGCTGCCGTAGACCAGTGGTGATTCATAACTGGGTGGGTCATTTAATTTCTTGCTGTCAAGTTGGGAATTTTTCCTATAGTTTGTACCCTGTCTTGTTGCCTTCTCTGCAGAGTTAGCCTTGACTTGCCCCTATGCAGGGATGAGATGCTTGCTGGCAGCAACTGCATAATTTGTGTGTGCAAGTTTGAGTGGTTGTCCTGAAAACTCTGATAGAGTCAGATGGAGTTCTTAGGTTTCACCATCTAACCAAAAGATGACAGTGATTTGTTTAAAGGTATTCTGGCTGCTTAACTACATACTTTATTTCTAGAGGGTTCCAGTCACTTCAAGTGAGGGATCATAAATAGCTAAAATGTGTTCATTTTCCGGACATTTATATTGCTAAATGGATTGCATGACGCTAGACCAACCTCTCCAGCCACTGAGATGCTCTTGCTGCACGGAGACTCAAGTTTGTTTTCAGAAGCTAGTAATGGTTTTGACTTTCACTCAGGCTGTTTTCTGAGTCACTTAGTGAACTTTTATTATGTTTTCTTCTTGGTATGGAATCCCATAACTGCGAGTTCAAATGCTTGCTCTTTTGTGTGAGAAATACAGTCTGTCACAACAAGCACTGTGGATAGACCTGAACTCCACATTGCCACTTCATTTCTGGGAAATTCCATTACAGAGGTATAATGTGTCATTGGGAGCTACTGTGCTATTTCCTAGTAAGATTTAGCTCTAAGCTGGAGTTATATCCATAAAATACTTTTGTTCAGATGTAATACACTGCATCACAGTGTTTCTTGCTTTCAAGGCAGAGGTAAAGCATTGAATCTCCAAAATGCTTCACAATGGGAAGAGAGTTCTCATTGCAAAGTAAGTTAAGAGCAAAGATTTGACAAAGTAAATCAGAATTTCTGGTAAGCATCTTGTCTTATATCTTTCTTTGGGAGTGCCACTCTGCAGAATTGTAGTGCTTTCCTGTCTCAATTACACACAGGTGCATTGTTTTTAGCTGAAACGTGCTACAATCCACCCTTGAGACAGGTGAGCTCTGGAATCACAGTTAAGTGTGAGTAGGGCATATTATGGCCAGTTTGAGGTTCTCCAGTGTAGAACCAACATTGATATGTGCTGGAATGAATTCACTGCGTGATTAAGGGGACAGTGAGGTTTGAGGAGACACACAGAGGGAAATGCTTTTCTTTCATCTGCCAAGAGGGGAGATTATTCAGGAGTTTCAGTGCTGCCTTTAGCTACATTGTGGGTTGGGAGGGTGTAGAACAGGTGCTGCCAAAACTTTTCTTGCAGTGCATGATGAAGGAGCCAGGGCAAAGCATACAAGTTGAAACAGGGTGAATTCCAGGTAGATATAAAATCCCTTTTGTATCATGAGGGTGGTCAAACACTGGAACAGAGACTGTGAGGGGTTGTAGACTCTTTAGTCCTGGAGGTCTTTGAAGCTCAGCTGGATGAGGTCTGGGTGAACTGCTTGGAATAGGTGCATAGGCAAGAGACCTCAAGAGGCTCTTTCAGCCTGTGTCATTCTGTGATTCTAGATCTGTGTGAAGACTGTGGCCTCTTGAGTGGAAACTGATGAGGAAGATCAGATGTGCTTGAGAGTAGTCAGCTCTTGTGTGGCTTGTGCAGCTCTTGTGTGACTCAAGGGTTGAGTTCTAGCATTGACTTTGAGTCTTACAGATACAGTAAAATAGGTGTGCAAGTCCTCCTCCCATACCAACTCATGCTCTGCTGCCCTTCTGGTTTGGAGGGTTTGCTGTAAGCTGTTGAACAATAATTTTGTGTAGATGTGGTGGGGTTGTGGAGAACAGCAAAGAAACATAAGCAGGTGTACAAAACTAGCAGTAACTTTCTGAAGCAGTCTAGGTTTTTTCCACTCCTGTATTTATATGCCCTAGCTGCTTATTAAAAGGAACTCCTCTATGTGATGTTCCTGGCCTGGCAAAGAATCTTTTCTAAGTGCCAGGGAAAGAGCTGTACTGCTTTTCCTGAAGAGAGAGGGCACAGTGGCCCAAATGGGTCCTCGGAGAATCATAGCAAAGATGGGAAGAGGGTGGTTTTGTTTACAACACTTAACAATTTGGCTGCTCAACAACCACATGGCCCATGGACAATTCATGGCCAAAACAGCTGATTCTGCACAGCAGCTATTCTCTCTAAGCATCAGAATGTGTCCACTCATGGTAGGTTGCTTTTTTCCTCCTCTGGCTAGTCGGTGGGTGACAAATGTTATTACCAAGATCAAGCTGCTGGCTGTTGTTATAACTTGTGCCAAGGTTAAATGTCTTCTGCCTAGTTAAGACTGACTTTCATGAGGTAGGATGTGAAAAGTGAATCGACCTGGGAGAAACAGGAGCGATACCAGCTTCTGGTTTGTCTCAGTACCATCTTGGGAATCTGCTGTGGAAATGCTGAAAATTGTCTTTCTTCAATGATTGAAGACAACTTTCAGAAGCTCTAAAGCGTTTGAGATAAACAGCACCTTTCATATGTGGCTAATATCAGACTATTATTAAGATTTATTGCTTTCACAATTATTTCTTCATTCTATTGCATCACTGTGCTTGGGCTGTCTGCCAGATCTGAGCCCTACACAGTATCCCTTAGCAAATGAGTATGGCATGGAAACATATGAACATGGTATTTCTGTGACCATCACACTAACAGCAAAACTTCACTCACCCCTGAAATGTTATCAGGTAGGTTCTGATCAGACAAAATTAGTCACTATAATTTCTCTGGTGCTGAAAGCTTCACATGCACTACAAAATAAAGTGTGAGATGATCTACTATAACATATTTCCTGAACAAATCTCATTGCTTCTATGTCCTGGGGAAGTATCAAAGTGATAATTCTCTAGATACATTTGCTTTCCATCTGTCTTGGTGAATGAGAAAGGGAGATGGTGTAGGAGATCTAAACTTTATTTTCAAGGTCTCAGAGACACCGTTCAAGGCAGTATGTTGTTTAGCAACTCGGGCTGTTTGCTTAAACTGCTGGAATTGAGCTAGGACCACTTTACTTTTCTCAGTAATAGTATATTCTTTGGGAGTAAAATGTTTGTTTGTTTCTGCCCTCACAGTGTTATTACTACACAGCAAAGATTGATATGTCTTTGTATTTGTATTTAGTAGATGGATCACACACAGATGTCGAAGAAGCAAACCAAAGCCAGCCAAACCAACAAGAAGAAAATGAAAACATTTATGTCTGGGTAGAGATATTTAATTAGTTCTCCTCTGTGGTCTCTTTCTTATCCTGCTAACGTTGCTTTGGTCAGTGTCAAAAACACATACCTTGTAGTTTCCTAAATAGGTATTTGGGTATTGCCCCAGACAGCAGCTGTGATGTGTGATTTGCTTGTGTGGGAGAAGGAGCTGGGAGGTTTGGGAGGTGCCTGTGTACCAGGATCTCAGCCTTCACCTCTCTGTCCTCCCTGCAGGAACAGCTGGGAGCTGTGCTGCTCCTCTTGGGTGTGTTTGGTGTCTTTAAATCAGAAGCTCTTCAGAAGTTCTTACAGTATTTCTGATGCAGCATGACTCAGATGAGGTCCTGATTTCATCTGTGGCTCTGTGTCATATCTAGTACGAAAAAAATTATTTGATAGCATTTTATTTTCATACTTGGCAAATTGTTGCATACTATTAACCTTTTCTTAACAGGATGGTAAGTTTATTTCCATTGATACTTAATATATTGAGATACAGAAAGAACAGTGTACTGCCAGTAAAAGTGGTCTGTGAATGGTAAACAAACCATAACTTTTTAGTGTCATGATACTAAATTAATTGCATTTGCATGAAATAATCCTTCATTTGCTGATTTGCTGTTTCTGGTTTGCTACTTCTTTCCTGCTATTAATTGCTTAGTCAAGTATGGTAGCTTTATTTCAGTGCCTTTGTACTACGGGTGAGGTTTGTGCAGGAAATAATGAACAATCCGTGGAACTCATTGGCTTTAAGATTTGTATTTGCTTGCACAATTACATATGTTATAAAAGGTTGAAATACCAAGTATATTATTGCTGCCACTACAAAGCCAGACATGCTGCTTACATGTTTAAAAGTCATTATTTAGGGCTGACTGAATGACAAGTTTCTTCCCCCATACTGGGTAGAAGTCTGAAAATATTAGTGTGTTTCTTACAAAAGTGCCCTGTAGAACTACTGATTGCTTAGATTTACAGTCCTTTAGAATATTACTTACACCTTAAATAAACTATATGTCTGCACAGGTAAACATATATTCTGCTGATAAACATATTTGTAACAGATTTTGATGTCCTTGACCAGAACTGACAGAGCTGCGTCAAATACACATCCCAAGTTTGTGAGAAGATTTAATATCCAAGGAGATAAGTAATTTTCTTTGGGCCTCTGTTATTCTGATGTTCTTGGAGCCGTAATCCATGAAGCCAGTTGGGTTTAAGGGTATAAATGTTGTCGTAAATGAGACAATAAAATAATTCCTGTGAGAAACCTGATGGATAGTTGATGATCACTAATCAGTACTTTTTTTCTCATTTCTAAACAGTGGAACAAAGCCGTGTCCATCAAATGAGTATGGAAATTATTGTTAATCCTTCTGAAGTGCCTTCTGGTGGTAATGAAAACTGCATTAACAATTAAAAAGAACCAAAATAAGTATTTGTCCAGATGAGAAGTCATGAGGAAGAGATAAACGAAGCAACATTAATGGGGCTGTCAGAATTGTCTGTAAGCCAAAAGAACAGAGAATAAAATCAGTCTAGATTTCAGCAGCTAATTCAGGACAGAACATCACTGAGGGCAGCAAGCTCCAAATTTTATCAGTATTTAGAGTATGTTCTGATATGTCCCAGGGTATGTATTTATCTACTGTTTTTCTTACTGAACTTGAAGATGTTGTTTAGCTCCTAAAGCACAGTTTTCCCTTTTTTAATTCGGCCATGTGGAAGTCTTAGTGTGTGCAGAGAGTTGTCAAGAGGAGTCTGTGGAGTTGCAGCAAGGCTGAGAAGTGTTTCTGATTCTTGAGACTGAGACTTAAGTTTTCATGTGGCTCAAGGGATGCTGGAGCTAAGTGTCCTTGCTATAAAACTATTTGTTTTATATACAGAGCAGAAACTGTGTGTGTGCTGCAAGGGAGGCTGCCTAGGCTAGGTGACATAATTACTTGTGGCAAGATATTCTGGACATCAGAGTAGGACAAGGATGGAGGAGAGGTGAACACTGATTCATCCAGAGATACAGTGAAGCCCTGCTGTCCCCACACATTAGTAAAGTATCTGCTCTCTACGGTCCCCAACCTGCACATGTACTTCCCTTTAAGGAGGACATTTGCCTTTCAAGGGCTGCAGAAGGTGGATTCTCCCCTGAGCTGGTCTTGCTGTCAAGAAGGGCTGAAAATGTAGACTTTGGCTAATGGTACTTTTTAAGAAGTGGGTTGCAGCAGCTCCAGTGTTAATAGCAGAACTGTGAACTCTGCTCCAAATGACTGAGGACCAGGTGCGAGGTGTTTGTGTTAGCCTTGGTGGGTAATGAGGTATGATGTCCTACCAGCTGCTCATTGTGCTGTGCCATACCCATTCTCTCAAATTAACCCTTGTGGTGCATCTTTCTGCTGAAATAATTCCTTGTCAGAGGGCCTGCAGTAGTTGTTTCTCTTCTGCATTGAAATTTTTCACCTTTTCCTCTATGTGCTGTTTTGTTTATTTGGTGGGGTTTTCTTGCAATGATGTCTCACTATTCCAGTCTCTTCCTTCCCATAATGTTGTTTTTTTGATCCCATGCTGTTGCATAGTCCTGGCATTCCACAGGCTGAGAAACATGGCACATGGTTGGATGCTCCTGAAAAGAGAGGTCAAAGAGTAATAAATGATGCACAGTAGCCTAAATATGCCAGACAGCCCTGGACACCCAGAGAGGACATTTGTGATGTTACAGTGTTTTAACCTGTTGCAGGGTAATTTATGTTAGTCTAAACTGGTTTATATTTTATCTGCATTTGAAAGGGAGAACATTTGCCCCTTCAAGCACTGCACTGAGTTCCCTGTGATCTTTAAATCGCGGACTTGCCTGAAATTGTTGACATCACCAGACACAGTATATGCTGACAAACAAGGATGCTTTTTTTAAAAATGTAAATCAGGCCAGCCTGATGGTTACATTTTAAGGGTGGGGAGAGAAAGGCAGTGAGACGTCTGTGATTTAATCCCCTTATCATTGTTTTCATGGCAGTGGGAGCTATATGAGGAGTTGCAGGGAGGGCTAGTGAAAAGTTGTGTGCATGGCTGGATTGTTGATGGGCTTTGCTTTGCACTGCCACAGCTGGTTTTACTTGTGCACATGCCACTTGGGTGTGGCTGGCCAAGACCACCTTCTAATCGAAAACCAACCCAGTTCCAAAGCTGGCATCAGCAGTGACACACTCCCTTCCTGTACAGTGGAAGGAGAGCTCAGCAGTATCCAGCAGATGTTGCCCACTGGATGACAGATGCATTTAAAATCAGTTGTAAAACTGGATTTGGGATTTTGCCAGTTAAAAGGAACAAGAACGCATGCTATTTGATGTTCTGTGTGCTTTAAGAGAGAACTATATTTTTGGTAGACCGAAGATCTGTGAAAGAATAAAAACAAGTCTTGGAGCTCTGCTCTGTGAAATAGGACACTGAATTGCACCTGGGTACTGGAAAGACAGGTTTAGTCCTTGTTTTGTGTATAAACTCCATGTGGGTGATTATATCCACCTACTTTGCTCTGTGATGCAAAGATCCCTGATGTTGTCTAAGACCCAGAAGTGGGCATATAAATGGAGACGTGGAGACAACTAGGTTGTGAACAAATGTTGCACTATTGCAGCTGTAGAGCTGCTGGGATGTCAAATGTGTTTCTGGTCCTTGTGGTCAAAGTAGCCACCTTTGGATTCTGTCACACAGGACTCTGTTCTGGCCTTTGCTGCTGCCAGAGTGGCTTGGTGGCAGTGAAGTAGCTGGGTACAGTTGTGGTATGGGCTCTGAAAGAGACCCAATCTTTGGGTTATGTTGCAGTAGCACTGCTTTTTCNGCATGTATGGGGAGAAGGCCAGACAAATGTCGATGTCAGTCATTTTTGGGAATTGAGAGTTGAAACAGTTTGTACTGGTACATTTTGAGGCATTCCCTGGAATAACACCTAGACTGAAATCAAACTTCATGGAGAGTAGTGTGCTGGGGAGACCATTTTAAGGTGTAAATAGTGGCTGAAAACCAGGGCATTTGCACAAAACCAGGGCAAGTACACAATGTGCTTCTCACCAAGGCCTTGAGGTGGAATGGTGGTGTGGCATTCTGCCGCTACCTCTCTTTATTTTATTTTTTCAAGCATCTGTTGTTCCTTTGAAATATTTTAATTGAGTCCTTTTGAAGTATCATTTTGATGATTTGGTGATAGATGCTGTAACATATTGTGGCTGCCTGAATGGCTGAGTGGTTGTGCTGATGGGAAAATGATGGAAGGATCAAGAAATGACTACTAAGCAGAATATTCCAGCTGTCCCAAGTACAGAGACTATAGCATGTGACAGAGCAAAAACCCCATGTGCTGCAGAAAAGCACAGAACATGAAACAAGTAGCACCTAAATGTATAAAATATAAGATAAATACACTTCTAAGAGATGTCTTACCTTTCCTTATATTGCTTCTCCTTTGAGAATGGAAAACTGTGATCAGGTTCGCAGCTCTTCAGTGATTGCTTTGAGGAATATCTGGTTCTTTCTGCTGCATTGTGTGGGTGGAGTGCCCTGCTTTGTCCTCATCTATTGCCAACCTGATAGAGATGCCATAAAAAAGCAGATTGAGGAGACATTATGACCATCTCTGCCACTCTACCATTATTGTACTGCACAGAGATCTTTTCCTTTAAATTACGCTACTCTGTAATATACTGAAAATTCTCATAGGAAACAAAAATCCCAACCAAAGTGCTGGCATCTTTTGTAGTTTCAAAACGTTCCTTTGGGGTAGAGGGCATGACAGTTGTCAAACGTCTCTTTATGGTGAATTCAGTGGCTTCAAAACAAAGTGAAAAGAACAGAAGGAATGAATAAAATGCCTTTCCCCAGAAGGCTACTATTTGCAAAGGAAACTCCTGTAATGTATTGAACATAGAATCTCCTTTTAAAACTGTGATATGTTTAAGAAAAGAAAGGGAGGGATTTCCATTAGGGAAACTTGAGGTCTACGGAATAATTGCCATGATTGGAATATACAAGTAGAAAACTAGAAACAAAGATCTACATCTGATCTGCACAAAACTGAAATGGTTTGGAATGTTTTCAGAGTTCATCTTGTTATTACAGGAGATAATTTAGAAAAGAATCTGAAATGTTTTTGTTTGATGGACAAGTTTCAGAAATAGTATTTTATTATTTATTTAGTAATATAAATTCTTCTTTCTGCAGCAGCAGATACTAGCTAATATCTTCATTGAATGTTACCATAGAGCATTGTTGCAGAAATTAATTTTAATTTTATGTACCATAATGAGGATGGCTTGAATAATATAAGCAAACATTGAAAAGTATGGGAAGCTTTTACTACAGTGATTTAGAGGAGTTTTTTTTTAATTTTTCCTTTGTTTCTCCTGAACTACTTGCATACAGTTTGCAAACAGTTTAAAATTCCAAATCAAGTGACTCTGAAGGATAAAGGATATTTGACTAAAAATTGAAAGTTTTCTGCTGTTTGAATCTAATATGTTTTTCCAAGACTTTACCTGTTTCAATCTGCAGGCAAGACATAATTGAAAAAGACCCATGAATTGAAAAAGTTCCCATGGTTGTTTCATTAATCATGATAAAATTAGATTTATCAAAAAATTCATCCTCTTGTATTTGCTTAAAAGTTTTAAATATGTAAGTGGTCAGTAAGCCTATTCCAAAGAACACAGAAGAGGTAGTATTTTTATGATAGCTGCCAAGGCAGCTCCATTAATTAGCCTTCTTTGTTACAGCAGGAAAATATTGAGATATTTGATTTTCTTTTTTCCATGGCCTCTGCAAAAGGAGTATATTGTGCACTTTTTCACAAGGGTACTTGCACGCACAGATGTTGTTTTTAAAATAATAATAAACAGAATTATGCCTTTTTTGCTGGAAAGCAACATTGAAGGTTATGTTATTGTCAAACAGAACATAATATGAAAATTCTTTATTTCCCCTTGTAACATGCAATTTGAGTGATCAACTTTAGTTATTCTGATTATTTTCCTTAGCTGTTGTCTAAATGTTTAATGCTGAATATAATTTGTCTTTGAGAAATTGCATATAGAATTTATAGGCTCCTTTTCCTCCCATTGTAAAGCATAATACATTTGTGTATGCTTTCCTGCAAAATTAGGTAATTTGAAAGTCTGGTTCCTTGCAATGAAGCTTCTGCGTTAGTAGAAGGGCGAGGCTCTGGAAACTCATGGTGACATATTTGCAATGAGAGAACGAAATTCAATGGCATTTTTTGTTGTGTTAAATACCTTAATAAGGTAAGTATCACCAGTACAACATTTTTTTAATTGGAAGATTACTGCTTTAAAAGTCGTAAAAGTATTATGAAGAAAAACCAAAGTCTTTTTCTTGCAAGGTGGAGCAAAGACTAGAATTATCCACAAAATAGCAGGTGGAAAGCAGATTTAACTTACAATTTTTCATAAAAGTTGCATGATTCATACCAGCATTACGTACCACCAGAGAGCTGTTAAAAGTTTATTTGATTACAAGATTAGCCAGGCCACAATCACTTTTTCACTTTTATTTTCCTTCAGAGGCTGTTGCTCCAAGAGAGAGCTGCCTTCCTGGGTGCTTTGTGCAGGGGTATGGGGACAGTGTCAAGCCCCTGCTCCCACTGTCTGTGGCATTGTGCCAGAGTGGCTCTGTGCTTACCCACAGTGTGATGGAAATGGAAAACTTGGGCTTCCACTGCAATGCAGGACAGTTTTCCCTGGCCCAAGTAACAGGATGTCTTTGGGGGTCATGCAAAAGTTGCTGCTGTGTGCTGGACAGTTGTGGTCTCTGCTCTTGTAAAACCTGCAGGATTTTCCAGGCATCTGGGGAGGGAGGAGCAGAAAGGATATCTAGCTTGTGGTTCTTCAGAGAAGCAGCCACTACTGTGTTTTGAGGTATGTCTGTGTATCCATATCTATAGCTGTTTATATATCTGTATGTGCTACCTCCTCAGTGGCTCATCCAGACTGGGTATGTGGAAGGTAAAGATCCTTCACACAATTTAGCAGCATATTTTAGCTTCTTACCTTTGGTCGCGGAAATTGTTTATATTTTGCTTGATGAAAGAATATGGTTTACAAGACCCAGTTCTCGGTCATATTTTATGTATATCTAGTCCTATTGCCCTCTTCAAAAGACACAGAATATTAGAAGGTGTACTTTGTTTTTTTGAGAGGTGATTAGGAATTTGTATTCTGTGGTCTGTACCTGCTACTGTGTTTTCAGAAATTCCTCCTCTAAAGCTAAAAAGTTTATAATAATCTCAGCCATTATCTTGGAAAGCAAGTGTAATTTTATCAATTTATGTTCTAATCTGACAGGAAAACAAATCCTTTAATGTATTCCCTATATGCCATGTTAAGCAGGTCTTCTCTAAAGAAATCCTTGTTGTAGCAGCTTACTGAATAATTCACACAAATTCAGAGATAGGGATAGAATATATAGGTGAGTATTTTAAGTGATGGTTAGTAACCAGAACTGGTGTCCTGGGCAGGTGTGAAAGGCAAAAGCAAAGCTGTCTCTCCATTAGAGTTAACACTCTATAAGATGATGTGAATGGTTTCCTTGTAAAGATAAAACATGGAAATGAATAAAACCCTGAGCAACCATTGGGTTTTTTTATTTACCCATCTCTTCTTCTTCAAGTAAAGGACAAGCGAACATGTTCTGTGATGGGGATATGACGAGGTGTGTTCTCCTTACTTGTCTCATTTACCTTGGTTGATATTTTATTTATGGTCTCAGGTGGGAAGTTGTGCTTTGGTTCTGTGCCTTGCCTTAAGGCAAGTACTTTCTGAGCAAATGGGAATGACAGCACACAGGCTGTGGCCACACAACCAGCTCAGGTGTGCTGAACATCTTACTGATTGTTGTGCTTGCCTGCAGCTCCACTCTGTTCTGCTGCAGTGGTGTTAGACCTGCCATGCTATTGTGGTGGCATCCTCTTTTGTGCCTTGGGAATGTAACTCATCTGTGCTTAACAAGATCTATCCTTAGTGCTCAAGAGACTTGCAGGTAACAGTGGGTACTGAAGTTTTCTCTAACTGGGGATATTCTGGCTTTTGATTCAGCCTTTACCAGATGTTCTCTCCTTAGGGCAGAATTATCTAGTTCTTTGGTTCAGTTACCATTACTGCTGGCATATTTGCCTTTGAGCTAAGGGGCATTGCAAAGTAGGCCCTAGCCCTAAAGACATCATCAACTCAATGTACCCTTGTTTGTAACTGAGTGTATTTGACGTATCTGCCAATTGCTGCATGGTCATTTGCTCTGGTGAATATTCTTTCTTCCACGGCCAAGTACAGAAGAGTTGTCTCTGAGGTATTTATAGCTGTGCAGTGTTACATGTAGGGCTTTAGCACAGACATTTTGCCTCTCCAGTGTGCACATCCCATGTCTGCCTGAGGACCATGGATGGCAGGACGTTGTTGCAGTCAGCTGATGGGGAAAGCAATTTTTGTATTGAACTATGAGTGCTTTATATCTTGAGTTTTGTAAGGTGGGAAGCTGAGATGAGGGGCTAAGCAGAGAAGAGAAATCATGGAGTTCTTGTGCCTTATCTGTTGGATGGGGATGATGGTACCCCTCGACTGTTACAGCACTTGGCTTTATGTCTTCCTTGAGACTCCTGGAAGCACTAGAGAAAAGTGCTGATAAGGACAAAAGTAGCTGGCCTTATATCAGCACCACTAATATTTAAGTGGTGTAGAGGAAGGGTGCTTGAGGATTGCAAGAAGATAGTGGGAAGTCAGAGGAAAATGTGCAGAGCAACCTGCTGAGAAGGGAATGCTGCGGGAGAAGTCATGGAATAGTGTAGTTTGTCCAGGTGGATGATGACAAGTACTAGAGCACTGACTAACCTAGCTAAAGGCAGCTGATTTTAAGCACTGATGTAAAGTGGAGTAAGCACCCATATCAAGGGTACCTGACAGCACATGTGCTTCCTGATGTATTCCATGTTTTTATGCAGGGGCCATAAATTCTACAGTATTCCTGGGGTCTGTGTCTGGGTAAGATCTCACACTTAACCCATGAAGGGAGGAAGTGGGAAAAATCCTAACACTTGGACAGAAAAGCCTATATTTATTTACTCTGTTTAGTTTTCAAACAATTTGGGACCCTGAAGGTTCTTGACTGCATGTCCTAGAGAGTGTCTGCCTCAATTAGTCTTTACCAAAAGCATCCAGCTCCCTAAAGCCACTGTATGTCTCACTAATGTTACTCAAGAAGACTGGTCAAAGGATGATAGTAGGAATTGATTTGTCTGCTGAGAGATTGCAAAAGTCTACACAGTAAATTGGGAATAGGGAAAGGGAGGGAAAGTGTAAAACATAAAGCCGGTATAGTGCAGATAGAAACTGAAAATTGCATGATGTCACTTTCCAGTAAGAAGAGTGAATTCTTTTCTGGAGACCTGCAAGCTCGCTGTATATAGCAGAGAAGAGTTAGCTTCAAGTGTAGAAGGGGGCAGTGAGACTGCAGTCATGAAGTCATGTTTTCTGCAGCTCCCATGATTTCTGGGCTCTGTTCAGCAGAGTAAGCTGCTGAAGACAGACTGGGCAGCAGAAGTGTGCCCCTGGTGCAAATGTCCATTGTCCAGATAGTCAGCCAGGAGAGTTTTCAGCCCTTGTAGTGTGAGGTGTATGTACCTAACTTCAGGGACTGGTATAGCTCTTAGGAAGTGATTTATGCTTACAGTGTGCACTTGCAGTTTATTGGCTTACCATACCTCTGTGAACCACATGCAGGTAATTCTGCCTGTGGTTTGACATTGATGCTTCTGGGGAAATTGCAGACACTAGGCTTTGCATAGAAAGGATTTGGCATCTGAAGTTCTTTTCTTGTTGTGCTGTCCTCTGCATTGCTCTGTTAATGATCTTACTGGCACTTTTTGAAACCTGTAATTAGAGTGGGCTCTTTGATTGATAGGAACCAGCATTAAAGGATTAATGAGTAGAACTGAGTATTTTGTGATCCTTGAAGTATCAACATCAGCATGCATGGGCACATTGCTGATTAGCTTGATTTAGTTGTTGGCAGCCAGCGCAAGGCTGTTTCCTGAGATAGTGTGCACGTCAGCTGCTGCAGAGGGACTTGGTGTCAGAGTTACTATGCTACAGGATTAATAAGAAAAGGAATCTGTGGCTCCATGCCTTTCCTGTGTCAATTGACACAGCAGAAGGCTCAGATCACTGGTGCTATTGGTTTCATCTCAGAGTGGAAACAGTAATTCTCATTCAGTGGCAGTCTTGTGCTTGTAAAAAGCCAGTGTTCAGAACATAATTGTAGAACCTTCTATAATCAAATAGCATGTTTAATTTTTAATATATCTGCTCTTTAGATGTTTGTGTCCTTGTTAACTTTCCTTTTCCACCTGCTTTTCATTCTTATCTCCTTAAAAAAATTAGTATACATAGTTACTCTGTGTGTGTGTATGTATATAGGCATACACATGCAAATGCATCTATCTGTCCATCCATCCATGCACACCCAAATACTGAGGAGCAGAACTTGTGCAGCTTATAAACCTTCTGCTCTTGTTCATGTAGGTCCTGAATATAATGACTCCAAGTATGGTTAGGTTAACATTGCATGCTCTGCCTGACACCTTCCCCATCTTAAACCAACACGTTGTCTAGAATTTTGACAAGTGTATTCTAATTTATTTAATGCTGCAGCTGTACTTGCCTGCTCACAAGTGATTTCCTTGTGTCTTTTGGAAAAGAAAAAAAAAATAGGCTGTCAAAGAGATTATTCCAGAACCAAGAAGTGTTAGTGGAAATGTTGCATGGGATCCCTTCAGCTGTGTGCTTGGTATGTCTTGATTTTACAAGTGGTTATGTGATAAGACCCACTGAGGTTAGCAGGGCTGTTTAAGTGATGGAGGGACTACTTTGAAGAATTACATCATCTTGCTGTGCCATAGCCCAATTTCCTTTTTTTGCTCATAGAATAGTTGCCACAGTGGCCAGCTTAGGGCTGTTGGAGCAGTTTTCTGAGGATCTGCTTTGAGTGACCAGTCCCCATTAAACCAAACTCCCCATTTTGAAAGCTCCTTGAACCTTTGGAAATCTCTATTTTGAAAAGAAAAGCTGAAGATGAATTATATATGTGGCATTTTGAAATGTACTTAGACAAGCTCTTTGCTCAGCACCTAGAATTACAGTGTTCCAATCCTGAATAGAGGGTTTCAAAAGAAGATAAGATTCAAAACTACTCATTAATTGTGTGAGTGTCAGCCCTTTTAATAAAAGAAAAAGTACGTTCTTCCTTCACCAAAATACAAATACAATAGAGATAATGCCACTTGCCAAGGAAGGATTATTTAGAACTAGAGTGATGCTTGTGCCTACTAACGAAAAGTTAATAAATCTATAAAACATGAGGTTTCTTAGCCAGATTTGAATGAATTTGCCATTGCTACTTGTAATGGAGATCTCTCTGGTAAGGCACACAGAAAGCCCTACTAGGAGCCCTTGTCTTCCCCTATTAACCTTTTGAGTGGGTAGTGTCATTCATGTGCTGTTTCTGTGGTGCCACTCTTTCATATAGGGTCTAGGAGGCCACCAAGGACTTTGTATTTATACATTTTATTCAGAATTTAAACACCGTATTTACTTAAAAAGTTTTTAAATTAGTTCTAAGTTCTGTACACTTCCACATGTGTTTCTAGTATGGCTAGAGTGCTGGTCAGCCCTTGCAGCTCAGACAGTGCCTCTTTTGTCGTGTTGCGGCACAAAATGTTACACACATTCTTAATGCACTCGACCTCAGTCACGTCAGATGATGTATCACAGACCAAAAAAAGGCTGTTAAAGGAACCTTTTAACATTGTGGAGTCAAATGGCTCGTTTCAGGAAACACTGGAAAAAAGGGTGTTTGTGCAGTCTTTGTGGCAGCATTCTGCATACATATTACAAAGCATTCTTTAATTATGGGATCACATTATTTCTTGTTTCTGCAGAACTCCTGCCTCATTAAGCGCATGTTCCTCCGTTTGGAAACAGCCACTCAGAGCTTTTGCTTTTCTCCTGTATTTTAGAACACATTTTAATTCTTTCTGTTTTCTGCAAACTGTGTAAGACTGCCCTGGAAATAAGGACTTTTCTACATCAGTCATTCTTGTATTATCTTGTTATTTAGGAATTTGTATTTCCGAGCCCTGAATGGATGGGCACTTCCACTGTAGAGGTGGAAAAAATAATTTGAAGTCCAACTAACTTTACCCGTAGGTATCCAGTGGAAGCTGCTTGGGGTCACCGTGGAGTTGTCAGTACTCTGCTCTGGCCCTGTGTGAGTAATTTGAGTATGGGGAAGGGGTTGGTTACCAGAATCTGGCCAGAGGCTGGGAATGAAACAGTTGCCTAAACTGTGCACCAGGAAACTGGAGTTTAAACTGCTTAGAAAAGCTAATTCTTTAACTTTTTCTTTTTGGGGTGGCAGAGTCTTTTTACTTTATTCAAGATTCATATATCATCACTCTATTTGAGTTTTAAAAGCGTAGGTTAGCACAAATTGAATTGATTTGTTATCTAATTAAAATAAGATTCCCCAAAGTAATCCTTTATGAATGTGACACATAGAAACTCCAGAAGAACAGTCATTGATTTCTGATATGAATGCCTTAAATTAAACTTGATTTTTAGAAGTGAATGTCACTCTCCCCTGCATTGTTGAAACTTTGCATTTTGTTCTTTGATTTACTGTTTGTTGAAAGGACGCTGCCTATGGTTGTATTGAAAGAGTTTTTTTAAACTATTAAACCTTAATTAGTGCTGCTCCTAGAGTTTTCAAAGTTGTGTAGCTGCCATGAGCTGTTTGATGATAACTCTTAGTATCAGCTGAGACCGCTATGGATGTCATCTGACTTGAGGTCTGTAAATGCTTCTGAAGATTTTATAGGGAACTTGCAATAAACAATTTCCTTGTGTCTCAGTAACCCTTCTGTAGCTGGGATAACTAATCCTTTGCTGTGTGGCACTATAATTGAGAAGGTGAAGATTATAGGCTAGAAGGTATTTGGATATTAAAGTAGTAGGAACCTGTAAAGGAGAAGGGAGACTGTTCATTTAGTACTTCCTCTTGAAAAGTTGTGATTGGCAGGGCTGAGTGTGGTGATGTGGTTGGAAAGTGGTGGTCAGTGGTGAAGCACCAATTGACTTTGTGGGCTCAGGACCATGTGAGAGTAATTGAAGAAATGCTTGAGGATTTTTTTAGGAACATGTAAATTCTCAGCAAAAGAAAGTAAAGATACTTCTCAAGCATATTTTCATCACTGTGGAGAAAAGAATAACTCACTTTGTGGTTTCCTGATGCAAGTGTCCAAGATGGATCCTTAACTCCTGTGAACTGGTGGCATTCCCTGGAATTTTGATAGGGCTACACTGATCTGTCCTAGCTAGGAATTAGGCCTTTGAGTATGAAATCTGATGGAAGAAGAAAAAAGTTTCAGGCAATTCTTTTCCTCACAGAAAGTTTCTGACCACATTAACTCTTAGAGTGTTGATTCCAATAAATCGAAAGATTTTAAGAGCAGATCATAAAAGGATAGAATTTAATGTTACTTGCAACTGGATAAACTGTTAACTCCTGGAAATCAGAACTGCTATGAGGAAGACATTGCCTGTGAATGAGAGTGGGGAGCAATTAAAAATTTGCAGGCTCATACTAACAGAAGTACCTTGTCACAAGGATAGAGGAATTACTTGAATATTAGCAAAGGTAACAACACTGATCTCTCCTGAAAGTCAGCGTTTTTCATTTGTTACATATTTTCTTGCACTGTTGGTACCCTTGCAGTGTTTTGAGTTGCACCCTTGAAAATGTGTTCAAACATTAAAAAAATGGATAACAGGATCATCTAGAAAACCAAACAGAAGCTCTGAGGCTCTTTAGCTGCAGAAATACCGACTTTTTGTGTGAATTCCTGTCCCTGAAACTGGCAGATTGAAGTTGAAAGGGTATGTGCTCCTGGAAAACTGGGCTCTTGGCTTCCATTAAAAGTGTTCAATGCGTATCTGCTCCTTTTTTGCACAGCAGGGAAGGTGCCCTAGAGATCTGTTATGTTACTGCTGCTTCAGTTCTGAGCCACAGATATTTTTCATGTGTAAACAATCTCAAATATTCTGGGGGTTTTAGAACTCATTAAACTTTCCATTTCACCAGAGGTGGTAAGAGATGCTGTCAAAAAATACCGTAGCAGATGAGGAATGGTCTTAGGTCAGTTAAAGTGAGCATTGAAATTTCTGTCTTTTTAAGGAAATGGAAAATTATTCTGTTCTTCCTTCACATAGTGAGCAGGCTGCTGAACCAGTGGGCTTCAAATGTGAACCCCAGTCCAAGCTGAGTGTGCCTTTAGGGCCAAGACCTTCGGAGTGCAGCCACAGCCCCTGCAGCTCAGCTTCATCCCATGCAGGCCAGGTGAACAACCAAAATCTTGGACTGTCCATTATCTTCAGTGAGCAGATCAAAGAACAGCAAATGCACGAGGCTGGAAGAAATTGCAAGAGATGCAATGCAGATCTTGGTTGTGGCAGCAGATTCCCTGAGATAACTCAGTTCTGTTTACCTAGTTCTTTTTGACTGTCCAGTGAAGGCAGTTGACAGCTTCAAAGGGCTCTTAATTTAGTTAGATTACCCTAAATCGCCTTTGCAAATCTTTCAGACATGTTGAACAACTGCTGGCTTTATACTTTGTAGGATTATCTTCTCTCACAGGATTGTCTGTGTGTCAGACAGCAGCTAACAGTATGAGGTTGATGGCTCTGACAGAAGAGCTCTGGAGAACCTGTTAGGAAGCACCTCTTCAGTGGAAGCTGAATATTCAATTGTTCACCGTGCTGTTACTATGGGGTGTGACCTGCCTCCACCTAAGAGCCAGCACAGCAGAGAGGAATGTGGGCTTGCACTCCGGCTCTGGCTGAGCAGTGTTGTGTACCTGGGCTCAGCCTGCTGGGTCTCAAATTAGATGTTGGTGGATGAAGCTCTGTGTGGAGACATTTCCTTTTCGCTGCCTCTGCAGCAGCAGTGCTGCAGCACTTTGGATCAGTGAGTTCCATGGCGTTGAGTGTGAATGTGATTAAATACTCGTACAGTTTCTCAGCTCAGTGTTTTTTTCTAGCTGCTCACACAAAGCATTGCAAAGGAGCGAGCCTCAGGCTCACTAACCCTAACCCCCTTAGCATGCATTCAACCACCATCCCCCCCCAGAAGAGTATTGGATATATGTGCTGCCCTTTTCCAGTAAATATGCTATATTGTAACAGAAACCTGGGTCAGACTAGTTTGTTTTGGTTGGTTCTTTACTGAAGTAGATTTGAGGATGTGGGCCATCTGTCTTTCAGATATTTATAACTAATTCACAGTTTGTTTTGGGAGTCTGAGTTAAGCTGACAGGTCTCCAATTCCCTGTGTGGTTATCATCCTCTTTCCATTTCATGGTGGTTGGTGGTTCTGTGCTTGTTTTTAGGCAGCGCTTCAGGTCTTCCCTCATTTCCTGTGAGTTCATGTTGTCATCTATTAGCGTGTGGTTGGTTTCAGTCTGTTGGTTGGGGGTTTTTTTGATGATAAAAAAATTTTAGTAAGATTTCATCTGCTTAAGTTGACTTTCCTACATTAATCCCTTCTTTAAACATATTTCTCTGGTCAGCACTATAGTCAGTTGATGTCCCACCTTTGTTCTACCGTAAAATAGTTTTCCTCTGTATTTTTATTCCACCTCTAGCACTTTTCTGCACTTTTTTGGCCTCCCATGAAGCCTTACTGGCCTGTGCAGAGTTGCTTAAAATCTGTCTTTTTTTCTTTGAGATTCACTGCCCTTAATTTGCTGTACTTCTTCCTCCCTTATGTTTGAATAGTTGATGTTATCATTTCGTGATCACCATTACCTAATCTGTCTTCTACCTTCAGATTTCCAAACAGTTTTTAGCCAAACCAACTGCATCTTCTGAAGTGAACCATCGCCAGGTTGTTGGAAGATGTATGCAATTATGCACTGAATTTTTTGGATAAGCTCAGCTCTTGGGCCAGGTGTACACTGAAAGATGGAAAATACCGGACAACTTTATTTCTGGAAAGCAGTGAAAGACTTTGGTAACCAGAGCTGTCAATGTGACTCCTTGCAGGAACTCCAACTTCACATAAAAGCTGACAGCATTAGCAAATGCCACTGTAGTTACAGAAAAGTGGTAGTTTTGTTCAGTGTAGACTTTAAAGGCAGCTCCTGATTTTATCATCCAGCAAGTATTCAGAAGTCAAAATGCCACCATGTCACAGTGCTAATCTTGTTTTCTCTGAGTCAAGCAGTTAGCGTGGTATTTTATTAGTATTTTCCAGAATATGTCCCCTGCTCACCACAGGCTGCATGAGTCAGGGCTGTGATTTGGAAAATCTTGATGTTTTTAAAGCGAAGTTAACTGAGTGTAACCGTAGCAGGAGTGTAAACAGGTGTCTTATTGGTGTTTCACGGCCATTTTAGCAACAAGTCTGTTTCCCTTTTATTATGACCACAGATAGTAGGATGAGTCTGGAGTCCCTAAAGAGTAAATAATTGTAGACCAAGCTGTAAAAATGCTGGAAATTCTGCTTTCTGGAGGTGCCAGGGTTGTGTGCTTGTCCATCATTTGCTCATCACAAGCTTGAGGAAAGGGATCCTGCTGGTATCATTCCTCCTTGTCTTTGGTTTGGATATGAACTGGGAACTTCTCAATGGTAGGAGGGTGCTGAATGGAGTTTTGCTGAAGAGGGGAATATTATGTGTGAGTTGTTAGATGGCTGTGTTTTGTTGACCATTGCTAGCAGTGTCTGGACAAGTAGTGTCTTCCTAAAGAGAGCTGAATCTTTGGTGCCTGATTCTGCATCTGGGGCTGGTACCTTAGACAAACATCATTTTGTAAGTCTAACCAGCTTACAGCTGATTTTCTCCTCAGACATACAGAATTATCCAAAGATAGTAAGATCCATGCCTAGCCAGTATACTGTAAGAACTGACTTTTCATTTGTTGATGTGGAAAGGAAAGAAGGAATAGTTGAGCTTGACTTCCCTTCTTCTGTTCTCCTGGTTACACCTCCATCTTCATCCTCAGTTATGACAGCAGTGTGCTGTAGAGACTTAAGTCTTTTTCTGTTTTCTGAAAGTTGCCCCATGCTCAAAAGAAGGAGGGAGGGATGGGGTCCTTGCTTTTTCTGCTCATGATTCACCCACTGTTTCCTGGTAACTCTGGCAAGACATTGAATCTGTCTTTCTCTATCTCTCTGTGAAACTAAATGTTTTCTTCTCTAGCTTTGGTAAAGTCAGAGATGAGTCTCCCGTTGCTTTCAGTGACAATCCCTATGCCTATGTGTACAGGGAGGAATAGCAAAGTTCACTTAAAGTGCAAGGTGCTTTTAGTCCTGATGCCATTTATCTTCTCCCTGTCTTTCCCCTGTGCAGCAATGAGTATCTTAAATAGCTTTGTCCATCTGTGAGTTCTGTTACCCACATTTTGGCAGAAGTTAATTCTGCAGGTAGGGTTCATGCTGATTGTAGGTGAGAGGCTGGAAAATGGTCCAGTTGTGGGCTGTTGACTTGAAGCTGGTCAGGGAAATCTGTACTTCTTCCTTCTTGGGTAATTCAATGCAATTTGTAAATGGCAACAATTTGCAGTTTATAGGTGCTTCTCCCTTGCCTAGCCATTCCCAGGATTTGCAAAGCAGTAATTAGTCCTTGTTTATGCCATTGTGATATTATACCCATTGTGAGATATGGTTAGTAACTCAAGCACAGGGCAGTTAGGGATATGCCCAGGGTCCTGCAGTAAAACAGCTGTAGCCCCAGAGAATTCTCCTCTGTGACTGCTCAACAGCACTTCCCTGTTGCAGATTTTCTGTGGTACCTGATACCACGTTATCTGATAGTGAATTAATTGGTCCTATCAGTCTGGTCTGCAGCTTGTAAGCACATCATTTGTTACTGTGCAGTGTATCTGTGGGAGTCCTGGCAACAAGGAAGCTTTTGGCAAATCAGCTTGTATTATCTACATTGTTTGTTTGCTGACTCCTTGTACTTAGCGCTGTTGCTGTTAATGTCTTTTCTAATTTTTGGCAAATCTTCTCCAGTGAATCTAGATACATGAAAGGTCTTCTGCCTTCAGATCACCTTCTTTCTGTAAAAAAAGAAGGGATTTAATTGTTTCTATGAAACTGTAGTCCTAACAACACCATAGTGTAGCCTGTACTTCAGAGGAATCAGCTTTTCCGTGGATATTCACTTTATACAAAAGCAGGCATTCTGAAGGCCTGGGCCTCTTCGGTAAGACACGGTCTGATGCAGATCAAGGGATGTAAGCTATAATGACAAGAGAGGTTCTAGTCACTGGAAAAGAGCATTTGGTGTCACTTTGCTCATGTTACGAAAAGTAGAGAAGGAAGGCATATTTTTATTAACGTGTTGCAATTCATGAGTCTTTAATTCATATAATAAAATTAAAACTTTTCATTTTAACAGCTGTCACTGAGAGCTTTTGTTTTGTTTCAGATTGTGGAAACCTGAAGTAAAATATCCTGTGACTGACAAGGTGACAACACCACCACAAGGTGAGTCTTCTGTTTTTGTTGGTCTCATATCAATCATTCCAGGGCTCTGGAAATGTCGTGCATCTTGACTTTACTGGGATGGATTGCCTAATGAATCTCTGGGGCTTGTTCAGACAAACCCAAATAGTTTGACAGGACTCTTCCTGTGCCTGCATGTACATGAGTTATGTATTGTAATGGTGTTTAAACAAAGAAAATACATTGTACATTTTGTGTGCTACACAGTGAAGGTGTTTTTGGCACAGAGGTGGAAACAAGTGAAAGTAAAAACACCTTGGGGTTTTTGCCAACCTTTTTGTGTAGACATCTTTTCCGTAGGAAATGTCCTCTTGTCATTGCAAGTTGAGCTATCCAAAAGCTGCTGCTGCTGCTGCTGAGCACAAGTTGAATCTGTGAATCTGGTATTTTTTTCTTTTCACACTTCAAATTTAGAGTTGACACTTAGCAAAAAAAGTTCCTTGCAACATGTGCTGATTACTTGTGTGTTAGTCACCACACGCTCACCTTGTCTGAGCATTCATTGCTCTGTTTTGTTGAAATGTTTTATTGAAATTGTTTATAGGATATGCAGATTTGCAACACAGCCCAGACACAAAGAGATGCTGATCCCAGGATTTCCCACTTGCACCCCTGGTATTATCTGTTCAGAGGGGAGTTTGTGTAATGGGTGAAGACAGCTTTTAGTTATTTGAACAACTCAGGTGAAAAACACAGCATGAAGAGAGCTGCTAAATACCATTTTCACCTTATCCATTGGTTAGTGGAAGAAGAACTACTTGGTCATTCCTCTTCCAAGAGAAGTTAAATTTTCAAGCACCAGGTTTATCTAGTGACACTGCACAGTCATGATGAAGTTGGATTTTGTTCTTGGGTTTGGTTTTTTCCTTTTCTGTAGGTGGTTCTTGTCTGTCTTCTTTATAGGGTGGAGAATGGAGTAAAAACTGGGACATGTGTCACCTGTATCTGTGTGCTGGGGGTGGTTTCTGGTCACAACATTGCTGCTCTTATTGCAGCCTCACATTTCTCTCTTGGAGGTCATAGTTTTTTCCTTTGTGTGAAGGCATGAGTCTTTCTGGAGTATTTGTCCACATAGAGAGTCAGTGGTGGTATTTCAATGCAGCAATCTCTCTGCTGCGTATTTCAGAGTGTTTCTTGTCACCAGCTGTGAAATACTGCATTATAATAGCTGTGATGGGCTGCAGTGCAGATGTACCACTTGTATTTCTCAAGGTGTTTTAAAAGATTGCCAGAGTCATGCAAGCCTCCTCTCTTGCAGTGAGAGAATCAGGCAAGATGTGAGAATTTATCAGGAGGGCTCCTGTTGTCATTGTTCTTGAGTGGAAACTGCCAGGGGCCCTGCTCATGGTATTAATCCTTACCCAGTGTGGTCTAGCTTTGATTTCAGTGAGTACATGAGGTTTCTTTTATCTGCTCCTTGTCAGCCTCTGCATGTCATTGAACTCGAATCATTAGGCAAAAAGTTAAATGGTCACGAAGAGACAGATCTTTCAAAGCTGTTGTAAGGCCAGATCCAAAAAACTTTAATAGGAAGGAGTGATTGAGGATGTGAGCTGAAAGTGTAGACAAAGCTGTTTGGTGGGTGCTCTTTGCAAAGAGCAGCAGGGAAGTTGAGGAGAGTTCATTCTGCATTTCACTTCAGTGGTGCTGGTCTGTGTTTCTGTAGTCTTTGTGGCAGGGTTTGAATGTGCTGTCTGTTCTTACCAGGGATTTATCACAGTTGATGCGTGTAACCAGGAAATTCTGAGCAGACTGGTGAACTTCAGCTGAAAGGGGTAGGTAAACTCCTGTCTGCTCATAGAATTGAGTAGTAATGCAATTCTTCAAGTGCCTAGAATATTGGTGCTTTCAGTTTATCAATAGAAGCTGTGTTCTTGCATAAATGAGGAGCAAAAACCTTCTTGTAATTAAATAATCAGTTGTCTAAATCTCATTTTATTAAGCTGAACACACAGCACAGACTAGAGAAGCAGTCCTGCACCACGGCTGTTTAAACACATCAAACTTTTTCAATTTTACCAGTTTTTGTTCTTCTCTTTCTGTCTTCTTTGTGAATCTAACGCACATGCAGATCATGCTCAGTTCTCTTTTTTTATCTTGATAGTCTTCCTTGTAACTCTCTCTTAGACTTGTACACAACCCATATAATGGCACAGAGAAGCTTCTTCACCTGTTTATTCTTCTCACTCTGTTGCATCACTTTCTGAACTGCCCCAAAGCACCTTTTTTGCTCATCAAGACTGTCTCAGGCTTGTCTCTGCAAGCTCAGGCATGTATTGAACATAAATATTACCTAATTTTTCACGCTTGAAGGACAATAAAACCCCAATCCCCAAAATAAAATATTAAATGTAAGCAGAACTGTTGTGTTTTACTGAGAACCTGGGGGAAAAAAAGGCAACAAAAAGATGGTTTTATTTCTTATCAGAATATTTCACAGGAACAACCTAAGTGTATGTAATGCTTCCAAAGCCTGTACTTATTCATGGTGCATTTCTCTGTGATACGAACAAAAAACAGAAGAGAATTTTATCAAAAGCCTGAAGACCTGCATTGCCTAGCCTAACATCAGGCCCTTGAATGTCATTACTGCTTGCAGGATGTGTGCTTACCCTGCTCACCTGCTGCAGAGAGCAGAGATGGTAGGTGAGCATGTCAGGAAGATGGGAAGGTCGCGTGTGGTTGAGCCATTTTCTGAAGAACCTCTCTCTTTCCACTGAATCTAGAAGAAGAGTACAGAATATGTAGAATGAAAGAAATGAGTGAGCTGGTGTTCTTAGAAGCCCTGTAAACAGAGAGATCTAGCTGAACATTTGCCTTTACATTGTCTCTAAAAGATACAAGAACTGGCATCACCGCTTACACTGTGGAGTCTTTTGCACTTCTCTCTTTAAATTGCTACAGTTCTGGGCTGTTTCTCTTGTACAAGTGATCTGCCCTAGCCCTGCAAATAAAAAATTGTAATAAGGTACCTGATCTCTTGGAGAAATCTAAGTTTCATTCTGTCAGGGTATACTGGTTCTCTAGTTCCCAGTGGAAGATTATGCACCTCAAGTTGTTTTGCAGAGCTGCTCATCTGTGCACACCATTACCATTCTCTCTTACTCTGCTGCTAGGAACAGAAAGTGCAAAGGGATTCAGCAGTTCAAATTGCTCCCAAAGAACAGGTTCCTGAGGAGAGCAACATCACGTCTGGTACAGAGGAGGGAGAACAGTCCACTTGGTCAAACAGGAGGATCTTATCCTTGGGCCCTACTTCTTCCTCTGTGACAGGTTTTCTGTATGATATTCTCCTTGTGCTAAAATTAAAAAGAAAAGAGAAAGCCAGACCTACCTGTTGAAGGCATTGACATTACATCCAACATCCTTTGGAGAGACTCTCTTTGAGAGAGAATCATGTGAGACAGAAGCTATTTAGACTAAGCCTTTGATATTCACATTGAAGTAGTAAGCAACTTGAGCTTGCCCCAAAAAGACCTACCAGCATTCCAATTGATTGGAAGTGCTCCTGGTCTTGTTCCAAGTTCTTCTCTTCTGAGAACAAGCCCTGCAGTGGGGTGTGGGGCAGAGGGAGAGAGAGTTTCTCCGCCAGAGTTTTCCCTCTGGTGTGTGCCCCCAGCAGTGCTTTGCTGGGATGTGCAGCACTCTGTCGTGCACTCTCAGTGAGCATGGGTTGTTTTTTAATGGCTACTTCCATTGCCAGCAGTGCCTTCAAAAATAAAAAAGAAAAATGGAAGGAACCGTTTAAAAACCTCTTTCTTAAAAGGAAACAGCATATTGTAGAACTACAAGCATCTGCTTCTACTTAATACTTAGTCTTCAGACACTCTGAGATGCCATTCATTTATGTGGAATAATTTGCTGTGCTAGCTAGTAGGCCCTTGCAAAACTTTTTAACCTTATTTTATTCAGTGGGGCAAAACCACATTCCTTACCACCTCCTGCATATCATACCAGGAGGCTGGAAGGCAATAGGATAAATAGTTCTGATTGGATCCTTCTCCAGAGCAGGAAGTAGTAGTTTTACTTTTGACTTCAATGGGAGTAGGAGCCAGACTTTTGTTGTGATACGGAGCAGTGACATCTTCTGTGACAGTCTTGAAGAAATGTTATGCCCTTGAATTCTAACCTGAAAGGTTTAAATTAAGCAAGACAAGTCTCTTTGGAGATAGAAAACATCTTCTATGAGATTATTTGATACAGCAGGAAGAACAGATATGTTTGCAGGTGAATGGTGAAGACCTCAATAAAAGTTTCTATAGCTGAAAGCTTTTTGGTGTGTGTTTTTTCTCCCTGTCCCCCAGGTGTAGGAGATACTGTCTTTATCTACAAGATTTGCTTCACTTATAGCCTTTGAAAATAGTGGCTGTAATACCTTTACATCTTCAGTGTCTTTTATTATTAGTGGGGAGAGAACATTTCAGTGTGTGTAGCACTCAAAGGTAGAAGCTCTTCTGTTGCTTAGAGCCCCAACTCATATCCTATTCATAGACTTTTATCTCCACTTCTAATGTATTCACAGGTTTCTGGACATACTACCACTTAGCAATTGATATGTCAAAAATCTCTCTTCCATAAAGTCATTCACAGTTTTTTTTCCTACTGGTACTAGCAATAATGGAACCAGGGTTAAAGCTATTCAGTCTGATAGGGCTCTATGAAGTGTTTCACTGCAGCTCTTCCTAAAGGCAATGTCAGATTTTCTGGTGTGGCCAGGTATGTAAGAGAAAAGGATTGAGGTCCTGAGGAAAAAGAGATAACAGTCATAGGAAGAATCAGTTATTTTTCTTACACTTCTTAAATGCTGCAGGCGTAAACATGCCTCATCATTTAAAGGTAATACACTTTTTTTACTTTTGTGTTGCTTCTCACCTTGGAAGCATATGGTATTAATGGGAAGCCATTCAACAAATTCTTGATTTTCAGCCTTTGAAAGGTGGACTGTAGAATTCACTTTGTTTGCCTGAGCAAAGTATCAAGACAGGAGTACTGTCTTTAAAACTTCCATGTGAAACCCAACTGGTTTTGCTTTTTATTATTATAATATAGTGTGTGTATCTATAGGTTAAAAATATAAAAATAATATATATATGGTTATTTTGTTCTGTGAATGAAACATGTAACCCTTTTAGGAATACACAGATCATACATCCTGTATTACATCTCTGGATATTTTTGTGTAGCTGAAATGACTTTGTCAAGTTTATAATTCCTAGGCTGTTAAGACTAGTGTCTCAAATCCTGATAAAATCAAGTCAACTCTACACTTCTAGGGGACTTGGTAATGTTTTGATTCTGATCAAAAAAGAGAAAAATACTTCTTCAGACATCCATGTCTCCGTTGTCCATATTTACTCACTGCTGGCACATGGGGCTGCTTATGTTCTGCTGTGTTTCTCCATCACATAGGTTTGTAATCCAAATGCTGTAAAATGTGGTGCTTTACATTGCCAGACATTGATATTAATGCACTTTTCTCACACTTTATAGTTGTGGTTGCTTTGAGCTGAGCTTCCAAAGACCCATCATCTGAATACAAGTCAATGGTAATGGTGTGGCTGAAAATGTGAAAACATCAATCCTTAGTTTTTAAGTGCATTCCTAGGAGAGATTTTGTTGTGGTATGGAACTGTAGGCAAGAATTCAAATGATTCATGTGCCTTTGACAGAGCTGTCTCACTCAGACTGCTCTTTCTAAATATTTGAATCAGAATCTCAGAGATAGGGGAATTCAATGCATCACAATGGTGCTGCATTTGAAATCCAGAGTTTTATAAGCTTCTGTTAACTATTTTTTTCATTGAGGTACCTGCTGAACTAAATGATCATCTTTCTATAGAAAAGATTATGGAAATATGTGTAATGGGGTTAGGAGCCAGGTTACATTTGAGAAAGGCTTTTGGACATGGTTTGGAAAACCACCAGTCAGGGAATAGTGCCTGCACAAAAATTCTTGCCATGGAGGTGGGATGGGAGGTGATTGTAAGGGTGCAGGAGTCTCAAATGAGTTTGAACGCAGCCAAAGCTGTGGGTAGAGGGAAGCCTCTCTTCTCCAGCAGTGTACAGTGTACAGCTCTGTGTCTTTGCTCACTTGTGATGAGGAGGCCAAGTTTAGCAGCCAGAAAAATGCCATGTGTGCAGGTATTTTGTTCTGGAGTTGGTGCAGTGAAGGAGGAGCATTCTTGGGAGATCCCGTCCTGAAGTATAAAGTGTCTCCATTAGGAGACTCTGTTAGTGTTTCCAGTTTGCTTCTGAGGAAATGAGGAATGTTAAGATATTAATGTTGTCTGCAGGCAATAAGTAAGCAAGTCTGTGACCCAGCTGGGATCAGATTCCAATCTCCTAAGCCTCATGCAGCGATTTGTTGTTCCTTCCACCAAAGTGGCTTTTCCTGCTGTACATCTTAATTAGCAGCTTATCCTGATCTAACAACTGAGAAGCAGCTTCATAGTGCAAACAATAACAGTATGGGCCAATATGTGTGTAAAACTGTATTTTGTTTCTAATTAGAGCAGGGGTGCCTGCCTCTGCCACACTACAATGTGCTCAGGAGGAGAAAATATGGACTCCAACCCATCAAGGAGGAAACTATTGCTTTGGATGAAATGCTGATGTTTTTTTCAGGCAAATTCAAAGGCCAGTTTCATATGTGGACCATGGGAGCTGAGCTAGAAATAGAAAGCTTGGACTTTCAGATACAGTTCTGACTGATTCTGCCAGTGTTTTGTATTGACAATTATGAATTTTCATAATAAGCAAGAGGAGAAGATAAGGATTGTTGTACTCAAGCTCTTCATGTCAGAGTGCAATTGTGCATGTTGTATTTGTGCTAGAAAGCCTGAAGCAACAGTGCCAGATGCTTTTTTCTCTGAAATTGCTTAGGTCCATTGATTTCAAAAGACTTGCACCCACATGCAGTTACAGCCAGCAAAACCAGGCTCTTCAGTCTCAGAAATGTACCATGAAAGGTACCAAACAACATCTGTAGCATAGCAACAGGAAAGCCTTTATGCCTTTCTCATTTACAACTGGTCTTGGACCCTGGCAGTAATAGTGAGCATGTGGTGGAGGGTTTGCTTTCTTTTTGGTCAGGCTGGTCAAATTGTTTGGGAGTGTAATGCTGGCTAAGTTTAAAACAGCCAGATATGGTAGTGGTGCAAGGACTCAGCTTTGAGGAACCTCATCTTTGGTTCAGTGCTAAGGTTTGGGAAGACACATCAGCATGATTCCATGATTCCTGCTTGCTTTCCATGGCATTAACCTATCCCCCGTGTTAAGTTTGGCCTTCCTGATGCCATTAGAAACTATGTCAACAGGGTCTGGCATATTTGCCTTTAATTTCTTCAAGGGCAGAGTGGCAAGTAGCATGAGTGTTATAACTATGTCCTGTAGTTATACAACCAAAAGAAACAGAAAAAAGCTTTCTGTGTGTCTTCTGCATCTTGGGATTTGTTTAGTGTTCATGTGCTGACAGAACAAGATGGGAAATTGCTTTCAGTGCTCATCTCTTACTACGTGAGATGGAAGAGGCAAGTCTCACAAAAGTACTGTAGTGCAAGAACTTGACTTTTTTGTTTCTGCTCATCATGGGCAATTCCCTTCCTTTGTTTAAAATGGTTTTCTGGTGTCTCAGTGAATAGACAAAAGTGGTTCTGTTTTCATTAAGTGCAGTACTGGGGAAAGCGCCTTACATGTGAAGGATATCTCAGAACAAAATCTAGAGCTGAGTTTGAAGTGTTTAGTCTGTTCCTACAGCACTGCTAATCATTAATTAAGAATAGAATAATTTGCAGTTCAGAGAAATGCTGTAATCTATTCATGCCTGTGGGAAAATATGGCTTTCACTGTGTTCTTTAGGGCAACTGCAATCTCTTGAAGGAAAAGAGGTTAGGGAAGTGCGTTCTTCTGCATGTCAGCTGAAGCAGCTCTGTGTTTTCTTGGCTAATGTACTGATGCAAAACCCTCCATTCAGGAAGATGATAAAACCAAATGTACAAACAGAAGCAGCTTGCCAGTCATCCTACCCACTTCTGTGCTTGGGCTTGATGGATGAACTCAAACTGCCCAAGTGCTTGTGTTAGTCCTGGCTGGAAAGGCCAGAGAGCAGTCAGAAGTGAAATAGGAGATGCCCAGACCCAGCTCCCTGCTGATGGGAGGACATCACCCCAGCACCCCCAGAGTCAAAGTGTTCTGTATGGTGTGGTTGCAATGAAGGCAGCAGGTGTAAAGATGGGTGGGCCTTGCAGCCTGTTTGCTGAGGCAAGAAGGTTGGTATTGATTCAGCTGAGCCATACATGGAGAGGCTTCTGAGTTGGAGGAGACCTGTGGGTTTCAGGGAGAGTGTGCCATTCAGACCCTGAAGGTTACGTGGATGAGCTGTCTGGTAGGTAATTTCTTTTGAAGTAGGGTCAAAGTGTGATATTTTTTAGCTAGGAGTCAGGAGCAGGATGTGAGTTTCCTTTATGCTCACTTCACCCACCCTTCCTCTGTGAGTCCTCATGGCTGTGGAAAGACCTGACTGGCACAAGGGGGCTGCTCTTGTATGTGAAACCATTTCCTGTATTTCTCATTGAGAAGATGAGTTTTGAAGATGCAAGCACTCCTTTTTGGGACCAGTATTCATAGGATGGATCATGGATTCTGGCTACGGATGCAGTTAATACAGTCTTTTTTAAACTACTGTATTTAGGCAGCTAAGGAATGAAACTGAGGCTGAAGGTTACCTAGGTCTCTTCAAGGTTACTGAGTATATTTTCAGGAGAATCAATCTGCACCTCATCTTTAGAATTAGTGTCAATGCAGAAGAGAGTAGGCAAACCTCAAACAACTTTATTGTGGTTATGAATCATGTGTCTGGGCACAGCAACTGTGATTTGTGGTTTCAGGGCACTTTTAAAGTGCATGACTTTGTGGATAAAACTTGCTCTTGCAAAGGAGGAAAAAAAAGAGAAGGACATTTAGATTAAGTGGAATGACTGAGACTTGGTCCAGAAGTTTAAAAAAAAGCAGGGGGGTCTTTTTCACTATTAAATGTCAGTTTAGAGTCTCTGAGCAGGAAAGCCTAAGATGAACTTTACAGGTGTGGAAATATTGCTCATCTGTCCACAAATCCAGTGGTTTCCCTCTTGCACAGAGCCCTTTGTAGCTGTAGCAGGGGATGGCATTTTGCAGAACCTGCTATCAGTGGGCAACATGACCCAGCCCTGCAGCCAAGTCAGTGCAGGCTGAACCCTTGCTGTGAGGTTAAGGGGGTGGTCCATGCCTTCTTCTCAGTCAGGGCTGAGGAGACACTGCCCTGCCCCTATTAAACTGTGACTGCCTACATCAGGAAGCAGGATTTGCTCCCTAATTAGCTATATACAGCACCTGGAAGTTGGAATTCAGGTGTAAGTTCAGTAATGGTGTGTGTGTAATCAGAAAGACATAGACAAATGGGGTGAAAGTCTGAGATTTGCATTTGCGGGTGCAGACATAATGAAGGGGGGTGTGAGCCCACAGAGTGTTTTGCATACCAGCTTTCACAAGGGCAGCAGATCTCATGAGGCTGTTATCTACCCTATGATTCTGGAAACAGACTCTTTGGAGCAGGGGGTAAGTGAAAATGATGCTGTGTTAATGAAGGAGTCCGGGACCTACTCTGGTCACATTGCTCTGGGCCTGTTTTCCAGGCAGATTGAACAAAATATTTTAGCTGTGAAATCCTGAGAAGCAGCCTGTAAAATGCCAGTGCTTGCATTTCTAGAGAGGCTATTTTCTTCAGCTCTGATTGATTTCTTCTGCAGTGCTACTTAGTTTTGAAGGCTTATGTGAATTCGGTGTGTCTCAATACATGTGCAATAGACTCTTTGCATGGGAGCTGTCACATTAATCTCTTTGACTTAAAGCTGTCTTTAATTCTTCTGTTTAAATCTTGCCCTCCTCTGGAGATGTCATCTGATTTCCCCTTGATTAACAAGTATTGCTGCAGACCCTCTTCTCCACCAGTGAGCAGTGGACCAGGGTGTATGGGTGAGCTGTTGGGAAATGAGCACTGCTCTTGCCCCCATAAACATCTTGTGTTGCAGAGACACACAGCCTGTGCATTTTTTGGGGCACTGTGTCTCTCCACAGAGCCCCTGTGATTGTGTGTTTCCTCTTGGTCTTGTGTAATGTGGTTGTGCTGCGTTGTGCTAGGTCATGCTTTTAAACCACAGAATTTCTGAGTGCTGATTGCAAATTGAAAAGGAAAGACTGCTTGGATTATCAGCAGGAAAACAGTAGAAGACATGACCTTTTGTCTACTCCTCAGGGCAAAGCAGATATCCTTGTAATGTTCTGCTTTGAAACAAATTGGTAAATAGCAGGGATGTTTTGATCTATAACAGGTTAGCTGCTGAGGTCTTTGTAGGCTTCCTAGTTGCTGAAGGAGATGGGGTGGAAAAGATATTTCATAGCTGTAAGAACATGGAAAGAAAAGTCATGTAGAGATGTAGAAACAGCTTATTCAGGGAGGAATAACAAAATCTAGGAAAGTTAGGCCAAATGAAGCAGTGCAGATGAAAATATTGTCTGAGCACAGAGAACGGGCTGTGACTATTTACCATGATGAGGTTCGATTGGGGATGGTGTGAGCTGCAGGAGTGCAGCAGCTAGGAAATAAAAGTGGCCAAAAGGTCAGTGCTCAGAGCCAGGTAAATGAGCCATGCCATAGGGCAGGGGCAGGGGCAGTGCCAGAGCTCCCTGGAGATGTGATTCCAGAGGTGATGTGTTCTGGTGTTGTCCTTGGCAAGGACAACAGGGCTGACAGTGGCTGGCTGTGCCTTATGTGCCAGTTTGAATTCACAGGAGTTTGGTGTGATGAAGTTAGTACACTACAGTCTGCCCATAAATGATACCTTGAGAGGGTACCTAGAACAGAGGCTAGACAGTGTTAAAGGAATAAAGTAGGTATTTATTAAAAGGTGTTCAAACGATACACCTTGGGCAGTACAAGAGCCTGGCCAAAGTTCCACCCAAGATGGACAACAGGTCACATGTTTTCACACTTTTGTAAGTTTTTGTCCATTTACCTTTTGGAGTTAATTGTCCAATTACACCTTCAGGTTATGAGGTCCCATCCTCCCACATTGCTCTCCTCAACTTGCTGTTATTTATACTTTCTGGGCCTGAAGCTGCAACTGTGTTCTTGGTTCTTGGGCTGGAAAAGGATTGTTTTGTCTAATCAATCTATGGGGAGAACTTGCTAACACTTTATATGAAGTTCAGAGTTATATGCTAATGCAGTACAAAATCTGGAAAACATGAAAGCTAAAACTTAAGGCATCATAAAGAGTTGGTGAAAAACTTCAGGGTTCTGTCATGACCTTTTTTTTCTTGCAGTTTTCATACTTTGCAGTACTCTGAAGCTGTGTGTGATCCAGGAGACAACTTGTTGCCCCATGTGAGGGGGGAGTCTATCAGACACAAGGCTTATAGGAGTCTGGAGGAGCCCCTGACCTACCTCTTGCTGAGCAGGGTGTAAAATTGTTTTAAAGACTCTTCAGTGGAGAGAGACACTATGTTCAGCCCCACATTTTGTAAGAGCATGTCTTCATGTAGTATGAACAGTGTTGGTTTCGGGTATCAAATGCTGTGGGTGAACAAAGGGAGATACAGTGTCTTAAACATCTTGAACTTTAATTTGTCTTCTAGTAAAGATAACTTCCAGATCCTCTTATCAGTTTGCTGGCTGCTGGAAGATGGATTTCTGTTATCAAACATGAGTGTGACCTGAATATTTTTCCTGAGTTTTCAATATTGATTTCGTGACAGGTACTTGGGAAATACACAGTTCTACATGTTATGGGATACTTATTTTAAATGTTTTTCTTTTAAAATAACAAGTGGAAAAATATGCTTGTTAGAGTGCTATAGGAACAGTTGTTGCATGATTGTATTATGAAGGGTCTAAACTAGGCATAAAATTACTCTAAAGCCTAACTTCTGAATTACTGTGATTTTTGACTATTACATAATTCTTGGAGCAATCACCAGGAGGTGACAACACTGCCACATACCTCTGCATTCAGGTAGGGAATTTGACCAACTCACCTACACTTTCTAGACCAGATGTTTGATGTGGTACATGTTTAAATTTGCAGTTTCATATAACTTCTTCCCCAGACCAGTCCTTGCTTATGGTCTAGATCTTGGCCTTCACACCCATGTCTGCAGCAAACTTCTGTAATTTAGCACTGCTGCAGGTCCCTCACTGTTGTGCTGGCAGCATGAGCCAAACTCTGCTGCAGCATTGCATTTGTAGGACTGCAGTGGGAGGGTTAGGAGGAGAAGGTGCTAGTTAGTATGTGTGTGGGGAGCAGAATATGGTCCTTAACAAGTACAGAAAAAAGGTGCTAGGGATGGGGGAGTTGCTGAGTTCCTAGAAAAGCTGGTGAATGGCTTTTCCAGGAATGATAGTTTAGAGCCGCATAATGGAAACAGCTGAACCAGCCTGAAAAATTGGCTCAGTGAGGTCAAGGAAGCTCAGCAAGTGGTAGAAAAAGGTCCTAGGTTTTCTTGTTCTTTGTTAGTGTGGTATCAGGATTGATGCTAGGTTTGCTGTGCATGTATATGTGTATCTGTGACCATGACTGGCTTTGAACACTGTGATGGCAGAGCACAGTGTGATATCTCTGTGATCTTGCTCCCGTGGCCAGCAGAAAGGGTGAGTGGGTTTCAGGCAGGCTGTGCTCCCAGTTCTGCTATTGATTTCCTGGGTGACCTCAAGCAATGTAACAATACATTCAGTATGCTGCGCAACCATGCAGCAAGTCTGCTGTCCTTAGATGTGCATTAGTAGTGTTGATGTTAGAAAACTTGGTTTCATAAACAAAAACAAGCTTTCAGAGAGGAGTTGGCATAATTTGAGAGAAGCCTACAGTTTATTGCATGCAGAGCATTGAGGAGTAACTAGTAAAATCTGCTGGAAGTCCTAGCCAGATGATACAGCCAAATTATCATTATCATTGCACATCACAAAAGCTGTTTGGGACGAGATTTAGCTGTTTGTTCATTCATGGCTTAGACCAACAGCAACACCCTGCAATAGCAGCCACGTTTGTGCAAACATTTCCTCATTCTGTGACGAAAGCACTCATATTGGCAGGTTAGGAAATTTTTGTATTAAAAGGCTTTGCCTGTAGCTGTGGACCTGGTTAAGTAATATGCTATTAAGCTCAATTAGAGTGGTACAGTGAAAACAGATGTAATACTTCTGCAAGGAAAGCATGTGAAGACCTGATTGAATGAGGTGTTATGAATAATGCACTCTTATATGAGTAGAGCCATTGAAGTCAGGGGCTTTGCAGCTCTGTTTCGTGGTGTTTCTGTTACTGTTTTGTTGACTTTGTTTTGATGCCTTATGTTAACTGAAATGTTTTAATGTTTTTATTTTAAAACTCAGTGACTGAAACTGGCTAATGCAAATGAACAAGTGGACAAAGCATCTTCTGGAATCTTTTATGCTTTGCTGGTATGGACTGGAATAAGACAGCCTCTCTGTTCCCTTTCTTCCCAACCATATGAAATTGCAAGTTAGGTTATCCTGTGATAACATGCCTTTTGGAGTGAGTGTAAAACCATCCCGTCCCTGCATGATCCATGTAATACGTGGGAAAAAAAATTCTATCTAGTAACTGATGAGGACAATTTCCTGTAAGCCAGTTCTTGTGGTCTCTGGTTTCCAGCCAGATCTATTTTTACTGCCTCTTCCCCCCCCCCCCACCCCCGGCCAAGTTTATTTTTTCTTAAGTCTGTTTGGCAGTGTTACTATCGTGACTCTTATATGCAGACAGGCTACAGTTCCAAAAGGCACCAACAAAGCCCTGAAGGTAATGTGTATTAAAGAATTAAAACTTCTGAGCCACATCATAAAGTCAGCATCAGTGCATGACAGCAGAAGAGGGTGAATGTTTGCTTGTGCTGGTTATCACTGTTGACCTAAAGCCAGGTCCAAGTAATTTGGTATTACTGTAGCCAAAAGTGTTTTGTTCCTGACCCTGCAACACTTAGGCTGATGTCACATAAGGATCTAGGAGCAAATGAGTAGTTGCAGGAGCAGGCCTGATAATTCACCTGACTAGTAAATAAAGGATACTTAACACTCAGAGTGCAGCAGGAGTCCAGCACTGTCCAGCCCAGTATTAGTGAAGGAGGTCTGAATGTATGGAGGGAGTGAGTAAATTAAATGGGATCCAAGTAAAAGTGCAGGAGGGTAGAGATGTGAGAGGAGAGTCATTTTAGAACTTAGTAATTTTCCACTAATGTAAATGGAGATCCTGGCTGCAACTATAGAAATGTTGTACTGCAAGTCATGTGTGTATTCAAAACCAATTTCAGTCTGTGTGAACTTTTTTCCCAAGACTTAGGAATCTGTGACTCTTTCACAAAACAGTTAACATCAGGCAGGAGAGTGGGTTGGAAATATGAGTCTGTGGTGATAGAAATTGGGCTTGAAAGGCATTCTGATAGCCAGGTTCTTGTGACTGTCAAAGGAGAAAGGCAGGGCAGTGTTGTGATAGTTCCTGTTTCAGTTCCTGTCAGCTTTGGATGACACTACCATCCTTTTTCTCCCTCAACTCATTTGCTTTTCCCCCCTCAACTTTGTAAGTCTCATTTCTGGACTAGATCAAGAAAGCTGCACATTCTGCAAGCAAAAAGCCACAAACATGCAATGTACACACAGGGCAAAGGCTGAGTTTCCTATAAAGGAACAGTGAATGTGTGTCTTGGTGCTTGCAAACAGATGCCCTGGTGGATACCCACAGTAAGGTGATTAGATATTTAATTAGGAAGGTGGGTATACCTACTTTCCCATAGGTAGTAACAGTTGACAAAGGACATGGAGAACTTATCCTAAGGAGTCACTTGGAATCTGAAACACAGTTTGAACAAGTCAGATCTAGCAATAGTTAGATTGTTCTCCCATTACATTCATGTGTTAAATGGTTGTTGGTTATGTTTCAAGTGTTAACCTGGCTACTCTAGGATGAGCACAACTGGTCCTCTGATCCTGGAAATGGGAAGTATTTGAAAAATTGCCTTTAGCTTTTTCCTGTGGCTTCTAGATACTGATCATTAGATCTGTGATGCTTGTTAGTTTTCAGTGAACAAATGCTTTCATGTATTTTTAAGAGATGTATTATATTCAGAAAAGCATGTGTTGTAATGGCCTTTTTGTAAAAATAAGATGTTGGCAATTTTTTTGTGCTACAATGACAATAAATCATCATGGACACATTGGTGAGGAGGTGTGACTTCTGCCCTCTTGACAAGGCGCCACTATTGCTTTGAAACATTGCTGGGGAGCCAGAAGAGTGTTTTTGGTCTTCATTGGACACTGCTGCAGCCTTCACAGCAATAGCCTTGGACTGACATTTTATCGCAGGAAATACTTGAAGCTTTGAGTGGAACATGTTTGGGGGGGTGTGTACACATTCAGCTGTGCAACTTTGTTTTTCCTTGCAAAATTGAACTGCACACTGTTATCCTCATCTTTGGAAACACACTGATTCCTTGTTTGACTTCAGAATGATTTGAGCTGTGGAATTCTGCCCTGCTCCCCACTCAGATTTTAAATGTTTTCCATGAGGCAAAGGAATGAGTGCTCTAGGTGAAGCACATAGGATCAGTCCAGGAGATGTCTATGGATTCAGGTGTGCACCAGGCAGTAAAAGCAGATTCTTCAGAAACTTGAGAATTAGCATTAGTAAAGAGGTTTTGTGCTTCTGTAGGTGAAAACAAATTTGTGCCAGTACTTCCAGGGCTGTCCTAGTGGTGGTTTAGCTCATGAGGAAACATCAAAGGCCTTGAGTAATTGCGTTCTCCAAAGCTCCTTTCAAAAGCAGACAATCATTATGGAAGTGATGCCACAAAGGCTCACCCAAATGGGTGGTTTTATCTACACAGTTTCTGGCCTTTAGGCAGCTGTCCTTCCAGTTTAATAATACTGAGTCATACCTTTTGTTTCTACCCTTCAAGTCACCAAGGTATCTCTCATGTCTTCTCATGCAAAGCAAGAAAGGATTTGAGGCACTTTCCAGACAGGAGAGCAGGGAGTTTCAGCAGCAAGGGGACCACCCCAGCTGGTGCTCAGTCTCAGAGCAAGGAACACAGTGGTGGGACCTGTGTGAGGAGCTGAGTTTCTCAGCAGCAATGTGAGTCACATCCCTGCTTTCCCAGCATGTGTGCGGCGCTTGACAAAGGGGTGGCTTTGCTGGCCATTTATTTGCTGGAGACTTTTCTGCTAAAGCAGGTCCTCTATTGAGAGCTTACCCCTGGATTTCTAAAAATCACATTCCTGTGTCCTTTTTATTTCGTTATCTGTTATGCATCTTAGACTTTGTCTTGCATCCTTTTCCATTTTTTTATGTTTTCTTTCAGTTTCTTTTTCTCCTGATCCCTTTAATGGAAAGGGTATGTCCAGTAGTGTAAGTTTTAGCAGTACTTCAGAAAACAGGTAGGTTTGAATTTGTGTGGGAGACTTATATCCCATTTCTCTGGCATTCCTGTAGTAGGACAGCAAGTATGGTTTAATAAATAGGACATGAAACAGCCATGTTTTGCTCAGCCTTTAATGACATGCAGTGTTTTATGCAAACTATGAAACTTGATACTGCCTGTTTCATTTAGAAGGCTGTGTGTGCTTTCTTTCTTTGATGTAATTCAGTTGACAGCAGTGGGGTTGTTCCTGACTTACACTTGGAGAAATGAATAGGCAGTCGAGAGCAGCACAAGTTCACACCCAGTGTGTGTTGACTCATTTGCTCATTGTCTTCTGTGTAGCAGGAAAAGCTTTTAGGGTACCCCTGAGGAATGTACCCAAGTAGAGCCAAGTTTGAGAAGATGTATGAGTTTAGCTGAGGGCTGTGGAAAGCCAGGGATTATCATACGATTTGTAATGAAGGTGAAAATTGGTGTTTTCATGTGGGAAAGGACTAACATCCACTGACCTGACCAATTAGCATGCAGGACTGTGGGTTTTTTAATTGCATTTCTAATTAAACTGAACCAAAGGGTTGTTTTAGCTGTCTTCTGGACAAAGAGTTGCTGCTATGAGCACATGCAACCTTGCTTGTGCACAGGGGTTGAACAGGGTAAATCTCCAGAGGCCCCTGCCAACCTCAACTAGTTGGTGGTTCTGTTCTGGGAATGTACAATGACTTATGCTTTTATTGCAGTAGCTTGCTTTCTGCTCTCCTTAGTTTTCTGACTGTGTGTTTCATTTGGAACATTTCCAGTCTGTGAAGTTACCTCATCTCAAATTCCTCCTTGCCTTCTCCTTCCCGCTGCTGGGCTCTGCTCTCAGATGGTAATGTTTCATCACTATGGTCTAGGAAACTGTTGCCTTCTTAAGGTAGTTCTTGCACCTCTCTTAGCTCTGATTGGTTTTGCAATGTGAAATAAGATGCAGGGTCTAGCACATCAGGCCTCACTGTGGCATGCCAGAGCTTGGCTTTATATCTGGATCAAAGTGTCTGACGTGTGCTTAGGTGGAGCCATCTTCTCCACTCTGCTGGTGGGCTGTCAGTAGCTTGCTTTACCTTTCCCATGTCAAAGCTGTCTAGATCTCACTAATAATCTGGGCCTGTGGCTAAGGTGATGAACATTACTAATCCTTTCGTCTGGAGAGCTTGGAGTGAAGCATTCTCTCATCATCAGCCAGGGGCTTACAGTATGGATGATGGGTAAATCCAATTTTCACAGCAGGCTCCTAAATTATGGTGTAGCTGTGTGCTCAGTGTCTTCTGTTCCTCTGGCTCTGAAGACAGCTTGGCCCTGCCTCTGTGTCTTTCTGGCTCAGCTTTCTCTTCAGCCAGTGCTCTGTTGTGTCCTAGTTAGCTTTTTCTTCTGTGTATACAAAAACTGTGTGGCTCTGAAAGAGAAACATCTTGCTCTCCTGCGTACAGCATTTCTAAGTTAGAGATGTTGCCATTTCTCATCTAGAGGAAGAAGTAGCACTAAAACTGGCAAAGTAAGTTATTGTTTAGGGCTGTAATTAAACTTCCAGACCTAGGCAATAAAAGGTCAATATACCAAAGAATTCAGAGCCTTTTATTTATTTTCTTCTTTTAATTAAGGACTATTTTGTTTGATGATTGGATGAATAGGACCAGAAGTAACTAAATCAGCCAGCAAACCTGCCAATGACTGGTGGGTTTGTTGTGAAAACTGTCAGATAGTTGACACACAGCTCAGATCGCATACAGTGCTCAATGCCAAAGTAAATCATCTAGTCTGTTAACCTTGGGACCTGGAGAGGGTAAAATACAGAGCCTCGCTGGCTGGAGCACCTGTAGTAGCTCAGCATATGGAGATATATGTGTGGAGGAGGCTTTTAAATACATGCCAAATGTCTTCCAAGTTGGTTGAAGGCAACCTGAGGGAGAGGGGTAAGTATCTTATAACTTTAGATGTGTTGCCATGGTGACATGAGCCAATAAACTAGAGCAAGCCCGGGAGTAATCTATAATTGAGAAGTATAGGAGAGGCAAAGTGGTAATGTTATTTGCAGAGATTCAGGTGAACCTAATGCTAGATTAATTGCACTCAGTCCTGCCCTCATTCTGAAGAGTACTTAGTGTTTACTTACTGCTGGTTTTCAAAGGCTCCCTGTCACTTGAAACACATGAATTTGTTTCATTGTTGACCCCTGCCAACAGCTGATCCCAATCAGGGGTTTTTATGTACTGCACAAATAGGATATACATGCTGCATCTGGTAACCATACTGTAAAAGCAAAGGAAATTTTGGTCTGTAGCTTCTGGAACTGCTGGTTCTGTATTTCAGTTGCACTATGGAAGCTGGGTAGTCCTGTAAAGACATAACACTAAAGCCTCGAGTCAGCAATGCCACCAAGCGCATGATTTAGTCTAAGTGCTTAAGTGCTCTAAGTGAGGATGGATAGCCCAAGTGCCTAAAGTTATACAGATGCTTAAATGCTTTGTAAACTCAGTGTTTAAGGACTTTATCCCAAAGGATGCTGTAGAAACCTCCACTGAAGGAAGGGGAGGATGAAGGAGTCCTCATGCAGTGTCAGCAGCTGCAAGAATTGTATCAAAGGAAGCGTGTTATTGTTACGTTCTTGCATTCTTTACTGTGGAAAAAATCATCACCAAAATGACTTCTGCGTTTGGGTTGGGTTTTTTTGGGGGTGGGGAGGGGTTGGCTGAGGGGGTGCATGGCAGAATGGGGTGTATAGTATGATAAGTATTTGTATAATTTTATCAGCATTAAAACTTATTTTAATTATAAAACCAGTATAGGTGGGAAGTGGAACAGAATTCCACAGACAATCCATCTTTTTGAGGACATGAATAGCCCTTTTCATTTACATACGGTTTTACAAAAAATGTTAAAATAGGAAGAAAGTATTTTCATTCAAAATCCTGTTTATGATCCATCCTTTACAACAATTTTCAAACTGATGTTAAACACACTGGGGTACTTGTCTTTTAACATCACTTACAAATGTTAATGGAATTGTACACTTTGTTTTACTTGTATTTTAAATGTGAGAGATACTTTACAACAAACAAAACATTACTGATACACAATGCTGACTGTCCCCCACGTCCAGGGTTTTGCTCTCTAGCCCAAGTTGTTTAAAATAATAAAAAATCTGCTGCTTTCATCAGAGTTGCAGTGTTGAAAGTAGTAGTCTCTGTCTAGAGAAACTCTGTATTTACACCATGTAGGTGAGGAACTTCCTTGTTTTCCTCTCCCTTCGATAGTTAATGATGACTGAGATGGCAGCCTCGTTGGGACAGGGATCTTCCACTGTCTTTCAGTAATACTTGCATTTTCAGAATCTGGTTATTTTTTTGCTACAGAAGAGTTCCCAGGAAATGAAAATAAGTGTGTAGCTTCAGGCAAAGCACCATTTTTACCCCACTACAAAGGAGTCCTGGAGTTGCTACAAAATCTGTTTGTGATATGCTTTTACTGCTCATTTTCCACAAAAACATCAATCCTGTATTACACCTATGTATCTATATAAACATTCTTGCTGTGTTTTTGTGCAGTACCTGATAGAAGGCAGACCCATTCTCAGCAGTTTCCTAAACACTGTTGTGATGAAAATAAGCAGTAATGAGGTTTGGCTTAATAGGTGTAACCTTTTCACAAAGGGGTGTTGGGGAGAAGCCTGGTCCTGGCAAGAATGGGAGAAGCTGTAATTGTACAGGGATTATAAAGAACATAAAAGTCTAAGATGCAGTCACTTCTGCAGAGCAATTGAGCACCAGTATGAGTTTGTTTGTGGTTGTATAGCTGGGTTTTTAGTACTGGTGAGACATGTGAACTGTGCCAAGCCTTCATGTGTAGAAAGCAAACCGAGTCCTTCCTCACTCAGCAAATCATAACTCCACACTCCCTACAGGAATGTTTTTCACATTGGTCTGGCTGGTTCAATGTGAGACATTTCAGGAAAGAAAAAAAATTGTGAATGAACAAAATGTTTCAGCTTCATTGCAGTTTCTCTTTGATTTGGGGGCGCAGGAGTGACAAAACCCAAATAAATCCCCTGAACAAGTCAAGAAAAAGAGCTGAAGGTTTGTGGATGTTTTTCCTGTTCAGATATTGTGTGTCCCTTGAACTGAAGTACTTACCCCAGTGTTTCTAAGGCTCAAAGTCACATGCAGGTGGAGGAAAAGGGCCACGCATTTTCTTTCCCTCCTGCCCACCCCTCTGTACTCCGCTCAATTATTTTTTGTGTTCATAGAAATAAAAAAGATAATTGTTTCCCTCCTAACCTTACTTGAAAACAGCCCTCATTAAACTCTTTGGTGGAAGAAGGATTGGATAGGATGCCAGTGAGTTAAAGGGCTTCTCTGTCTGGCTTGGGAAGTGCCTTATGTAAGGAGCTATGACACCAGAGCAGAGCCGCGGGAACGAGGACAGACGGCGCCTTTGAACGTGACCGTAGCTGGGATCCCTTATGGAGATCTTGCAGCGACTGTGGTGGCCCTGGGAAAACAAAGTGGTGTTCTTCCCCACCACCCAGAGTGCATCTGTGCTCTCCCAGTTTGGAGCTGCTTGTTGGTGTGGCCTTTCTGCTGCCTGCTGGGGTAGCATTGGCACAGAGCTGCCTCCAGCCCTTTTACTACAGACAGCCAATGCAAGAGAGACAAGACTTTGTTATCTAATAGCATCCTGCTGCTTGAAGAAATGGCATATTTAGTGTTTTTCTGATGTTCTCCTGGCTGCTTTTTCTCACCAAACAACCCAGCTAGTGCCTAGAAGATGTTAATGGGATTGCTTCTGGATTAAAACTTCCTGCAGTGTGCCTAAAGTGGTGCATTGCACATCTTGCAAAGTGGAAGGCTACCACCCAGCAGACATGTTCTGTGCTGCACCTGGAAACAGGATATTAGCTTGGAGGGAATGTAGCAGGACAAAACAATGGTGTATGAAATTGAAAATCACAGCAATGGAGGGGAGAAGCAGCTGTGTTGGGGGCTGCCAAAATTACAAATAAAATTATTTGGCTGGGATAAGGAAGTTGATTACCCAGAAGTTAGAGCTTCTTTCATAGTCCCTTCACTGTAGTTCAGAGATGCAGTGTGTAGAGCAGTGCTGCTGCTGCTTAACTTTTGATTCATTGTCCTTACTGATAGAAAGTTCCTCCAATGCTATTTAGATTTTTAATGCTTTAATGACCTGTTTATCATGTCCACTGCATGTGTTCTCCATTGTGCACAGTAATCTTGTGAATATTTGAATATGATATTTTAATCTCTGCTATTGTCTGAACTTCTGTTAATTTAGTCTTTCTGCATAGGTCTTGCTTTATTGAAGTAGAGTTATTTTTATTGCTGCAGCAAACTGGATAGCCAAAGGGAATCAATTCCAAATAATCCTCCCAGAGAAGTGGCTGTTGGTCTGTGGTGGTCATGGAAGGGCTGCACTGGCCCTGACAGCTGTGCTGAGCAGAGCACAGGTGAGGAGGGGGATGCTGCTGAAGCACAAATGAAATCAAGATGTGTCTGGTAATGTTCATCTCGTCCTCAGCTGTGTTTGGTTCAGTGGCTCAGCAATTGATTGCTTAAATCTGAGGGGTTTTTCTGCCCTGTCAGCTTTATTCTTGGCCACATCAAGTACTCTGAGCAAGTTGCCTTGGAGAATTCAGCCTTTGGGTGCTTCTAATTCAGAAAATGGATTTTCTGGATTGTGAATAACATGTTTGTGTCCTTGGATTTCCCTGAGGTTCTGTCAAACTGAAGTTTTTCTTTTTCAGCTTAGAGAGACAGTGAAAGGTGGAAGAGTTGAAAGAGGGAAGAACTGCATTCAGTTTAGGAAGAAAGGTGGTACTTTGCATCACCCCAGAGTGCTGTGAGCAGTGATGATGCTGCTCCTTGTCCTGCAGCCCGATGCAGGTTTTGGTGGGCATGAAATGAACAGGCACTTGTTTACCATTGAGAGGCTTGTCTTTCTCTAATATGAGTACAACACTTCTGCAATATAGCAAACCAGCCTGGACTTGGGCATTAGGAGTTTTGCACCAGGCTGCAATCCTTCTGATATTTGTTTGTTTATATAGATCGACATACCTTGCTCTGCTAGAGAGGTGCAGGATCGGGATTTAAGAGGAAGCAGGCTGTGTGACAATGTAACAGCTACTCAAGCAAACAAGCTACTTTGCACTCCGTAGTAGTTTACATTTTTTATGTGCATTTCACAGAGTTGTCATGGTCTTATGCAGGGCTCTGGGGAGACAGCAGAGGGAATCACAGGGCCACCTCACCGTGCTTCTTATGGTGGTGACTTTTACAGGTTGAAGGCCTCTGGTGCATGTGTGGCCACATCAGTGTGAGCTTGTGACAGTCTGGGCTTTGAGAACAAACCTTACCTTCTGTAAGTGAGAGGAAGCGTGTGTGTCCTGGGTGAGGAAGCTGTGGGGGCTGTTGTGTGCTGCTGCAGCTGCACAGCTGTCATACCTCAGTGTAAAGTGAAAAATGCTGCTGCAATAAAGTGATTCGCATTTATTTAGCAAGTGCTCATGAGTAGTTTGGTGGGCTGACACCAGACCATGAAAATAGATCTTGAAGGGTTACTGGTATCATCAATCAGCCTGTGTTTGGCTGCTGCTCTGTTGTGGCTTCTCTTGCCCTATTTCTTCTTGAAGAACTGTGTAGCTGTAGTAATTTTAAGCTTTATTTTTATCCTGACCACAGGAGATAAATGTGATATGGTCGATATTATAACACACCAGATTCCCTTGGTCCATTCACTGGCTTCTCATTTGCTTTAATAATGGCCATAAATCTAACAGTTCCTGCTTCCACACAGAACATACACCTGTATTTTCTGTCATCCATGTCTATAAGAAAACAGGTAGGTGAGGCCAAGATGTGAAAGAGCAATTTATAAATGGCTGGTTATCAGAGCTGGGTTTCTGTCATGAATTTATGATGGTGTAAGAGTGAATGACATACTATGTTTGGTCCATAAAACATTAGAATAGAGCCAATTTGGACATGTAGCCTTGCAAAGCACATAATGCCATCTCTGAAATAATGCTGGCTTCTTAAACACATGTGCATAACAGATGCTTCTGAAGCAGCTATTTGTACAGGGTGTTTAAGAAACTGTTTTGAATATCTTCCTCAATACGTTTAGTTTGTTTTCCTTATCCCTAGGTCATAGTGCTCTCATCTGCTAAAGTCTTAGTTAAGTAAGGACAAGTTTCAGGAAGATTAGTTTTGCTTTTGAAGTTATGGGTACGTTGATGCTCTTCTTGAAGGAGGAGATTGTTTTTTTTTTTTAGTAATCCAGTGTGTTGTGAAATACTCGTTTAGGCAGTGATGTAAACAGTCATTAGCTTTCAGTAGTAGTTGGAGACTGAGGTAACACATGTCTTTGCAAACTAGGGCAGGCACAGATGAGTGCCTTAAATTGAATGTTGGCTTATATGAAATGATGAGTGGAGAGTGCTGGTGTCCCCTGCAGACTGGGTCAAAGGTGTACCAGTACAAGCAGCTGTAGAGAGTCAGTCATTTGGGATGACAGGAGTCCTGTGCTTTGATGCCAAGGACTTGGAGTCCTGATTTTGCACCAACATGAGAATTAAACATCCACAGTAATTTTATTTATCTGAGTATTTGTTGATTCACAACATTGGCATCAGGCTGTTGGATTAAAAGTTGTTTGACTCTGGACACACTTTGTGCTCCTGAGAGTACAGAGGTGCTGCTTTGTATGATTGTGTGAATGGGACCCCGATGTCTCTGGGTGAAACATAAGTGTAGAGCTTATTTCTAGGCTTCTGAAAAAAACTTAACTTGCAGAAATGAAAGAATCTGGTCCTGGGGTTCACCCACGAGAAGCATCCAAGTGCTTTTCAATAACATGATGAAGATAGAGCATTTGGTGTAACAGCCTGGCATGAGGAGGCGCTGCCTCAGGGTGTGTGGTAAGTCTCTCAGCAGTGGCACAGGACTCTCTGTGGCTACAAACTCTGGAGAGAAGGAATAAAGCCAGCCAGAGTCACATGTCAGTGTTTTGAGGGTCCCTTTAGGTAAAGTTATTTAGCTTTCTAGGAAGCTGCAGTATTTAATTTGACCTGAAGCAGCAAACAGATGGAGGGATGTCATAGAAGAGAGATGTATTTTTGGCTTTCACTTCAAACAAGAGATTGTAGGTGGCTTGCTTAGTGTTCTATGAATTTGATGCTCTATATATTGCTAAACCGAGCCTGTCTTTTGTAAGCAACATAATTTTACAGCCTCCTTATGCTTAAACTACTTCTTTGCCCAGGAGTTAAAAACAGGTTCCTTCCAAATTTGATTCCCTGTTAGACCATACGTTCTGCTGCTGCAGGGAACAAATCATTCATGTCAGTCAGTCAACCCTTGGCTTGGCTGGGAGTTACTTATATCCTCCAAGTGGAACCATGTATTTCACTTTACAGATGAGCCAGTGTATTCTGGTTTTGTGTTTACATGTCTGAAAGGCAGGATTCTTTCAGGATTCATTTCTTTATAAGGCTTTTAACTGAACAGAGGCTCTTTCCTGTTAAATTGAACTCAACTTTCATTAGTGCATATGTGTGTAAATTTCCTTCTCCCTCTGAGACCATGCCCAGTTAAGAGGAGGAGAAAAGTGAGCATTCTTGGGAAGGTTTGTTCTCATCATATCATAGCCTCTTATAAAATAGAAACAAAACTAAAATTGTTGCAATGCTGCTTATGTAAATAACAGTCTAAGTTGGGGCTTGAAAATAGTTGGTTCTCCCTTTTTTTCAGGGTAAGCTATTCAGCATTCCAAACTGGCTTGTGCTGGGAGCAGACATCACCAGCAAGGTATTTCCTGTCTCCTTTTGCCAAATGCTAATAATAATAATAACAACAACAGTAAAGATTTAAAAAATATACTCAAATCAGAGCTATGCCACACATGACTTCATTTGGCAGCACAGGGTTTGCTCTATGTCTTTATTTTTTTACTTATATGCCTGCCAAGAGCTTCTGAATTAATTTGGCCCTTTCTCACTCCCTGTCTTCCCCCTGCTGAAGGAAAGGCACAGTGTATCACACTGAGCCAGAGGACCATATGGGATGGGGGAGCTCCACCTGACCAATTTTAGGGCTCGACTGTCATGTGAGGACATTGCCTTGGTCACTGAAGCTGAGCTGTCTCTCCCCTTGAGCTCCATCCTCAGGCATGCTGCCTCTCCCCAGCACTACTGCTTCTCGAAGGTTTAATTTCTTTCTGGCTTTTTCTGGTGGTTATGTCTCAACTTGGGCTTCCTTCCCAATTGAGTTTGGCCACACTGACCGTAAGAAATAGGTGCCCACTTCTTCCTGATCTTTTCTGAAGAAGGAAGAGTAGAAACCTGATTTTTTTGTGGAGCACAGGGTCTCTATTCCTTTACATGGGTGCCTAATCCATGACAGATTCTAGTTGTGCTCTAAAATGTTTCAGATCCCTTGATCTATGGTTACATCAGGAAAAATGAAATAAGATCTATGGTACTGAATGATGAAGAGAAAAGGGAGAGGAGAGAAAAAAAATAAACGCCTGGTATGCAAGAAAGCACAACCTTGCCAACAAATTTCACTGTCACAGGGAAAACCATGAGAACATTTCTGAAGTTTCAGTCCTGCAGAGAGTAACCAGGAAGGAATGAGTGGGAATTTCTTTTTCTTTGAGGGCAAAGGAAATATGTGAAAGTATTTTAAGTGTGATACTCTGAGCTGCCTCTGCTTGTGAAATGGTGGTACCCTGAAGAGGCTGGCTTAGATTTGTGGCATATTAAAATGAAGTAACAGTTTTGTGGTAGTTGATAGTAGTTTATGACACATCAGTTCCACTTTCTGCTTTGTTAAACGTTTTTAAAGCTGCTTCAGTGCACCCAGCTTCCCTTCCTTAACTACTGGGAACCCCTGGCTTGTTCATCTCAGCCACAGCTGGAAATGCTGGGTAGGTCCCAGCATCCCATTTTGCCCAGGCAGCACCTGTGTTTTCCGAGGTAAAATCTAATATACAAATATGAACATAATTTCTGGAATCGGTTAGAGACTGTGCATCCACATGATCCTCTGTGTATGTGTGAATTGTTTTTCTTTGTCCTGTTAAATTCATTATAGAAGAAAAAGCTTCCAGTGGAGCTCAGTTCTGATGAGCCTGTATGGGTTAAAAGGAAAGAAGTAGTTACTGTCCAGAAATCACTTTCTTTTGGCACATGTTGCCTCTAGTCCTTTGTGATCTCACCTGAAGGTTTTTATCTGATACTGGTTTTGGATCGAGTCTGCATTGCTGTTGGTGAATTTGACTGTAAATGAGGTTTAATTGATTTTGAAGGGTAGGAGAAAACAATGTTCTTGATAACCATTGCAATTTGAGGTAGTGTATGCTAACACTGATGTGTTACCTGCTCAGAGCAATAATAACTGGGTGACCTGACCTGCCTTGCCTGTAAAATGTCTAGTAGAACTTGCTGTGGCCTTGTAGTTTTTGCGTTTTTGTATTTTTGTGTCTGTCTGCTGATGGATCTCTAGTGTACATATCCCTAGATTTGCATCAGGATTTTATAATCAACTTATAAACAAATCTGTTGCTCCAATTATTTCCCCTGCTAAGACTTTGACCTTGTTTTTTTGGCTCCTTAGGGTGGAGGGGCTTTCAAGAGTAGGTGAAAGAGCTGTATACCTTCCCAGTTTGAATCAGAGGACAAAAAAACCCCCATATACACCCTTCTTTGTCCATTTCCTAGGGCAGCACATGATTTGTGTGTCTCCATGACATTTTGTGAAACCTCAGGGTAACAGCCCTGCATGAGTGATTAATAAATACCTTGGTAGCTTGGCAGGGAAAACTGGGCATCTCATGGCTACTTCAGAAGGGCAGCAGCAGGTTGGAAAAACTGCAGTGTGCTAACTCTCTCCTGACCTGCTGTTCCTGCAAAGCTCCCACCAAAGAACGCTCAAGGAAACTGAGTTTTATTTCAGAATACCAAAGAAAAATATCTAAGAGTTTGGAGATGTCAATGCTGGAAGTGGGGCTTGCCAGAAGTAGTAACAGACCAAACTTGTAAGGCAAACAATGCTGTGCCGTGGACTGACAATATCCCCCCATAATCTGTATTAAAAATAGATTTTGCAGGCTCCAGTTTTAGCATGATCCATTCAGTAATTCATATGGCATTCCCATATGTTAGGGTGAGAGGAAGGTGGAAACAGTGGGAGTCAGGGAAAAAGACACTGACTGATCCTTATGCCATTTCAGTTCAGTTAATTGCATGTGTTTAAAATGTTGTAACGTGAGCAGATGGGGTGTTTCACAGTTATCTGCTCTGTGTCTGGGTATAATACATACACATATATATGATGTTCTCTAGCACTTGATTCCACAGAGCTGTGCTGAGGCTTTACTAACCACAGTGGGTGAGAGGATGGCATCAGTGGTGAGATGGGATGAGTGATCTAATATTGTTGTCCCCAAAACCATGTGAGATGTATGTGTGATCAGTGAGCAGTCCCAAGCTTGTGGCTGTGTTGCATTTGGTGACAACCCCAAGACATTCTCTCAAAGGTTGTCACGTCTTCTTGTTTGAGGCCACACAGCTCTGAAATCTATAAACAAATTTTCTCAGGAATGTGGGCCTCAAATGGACTTAGTACTGTAATATCAGGGTAGTTTCAGTCTGGGAATAACTTCTAGAAGAAGGAGAACTGTCCCTGGAAACAGTGGCTGTGTATCCTGCAAAGTTGCAGGGATGTAGGTTCCCTCCTCTTGCTAAGATTGCTGGAGCAATTGCTTGGCTGCTGAGGGCTACATGCCAGTGAGCACCATCCAGCTTGGGCAGCACTCTGGTTACAGCTGGGATAATGGGTGTTCTTCTGGCCGTGGTGAAATCCCACTTCAGCCCTGACTCTGCAGTCACCTTGCTCCCTTTTGCTGGCAGCATCAGTGCTGAGCCAAGTCACCTGGCTGCTTTCCTCAGCTATTTTCTGGTCCTTTTCCCTCAGTTCTGTACCTCTTGCCTGCCTTGCACCCTGGCCCCTTCCACACAGGTGCTTTTGGGGAAGGGGCAGCCTCCTCCTGGCACAGAGCAGCCTGTTGTTCCTGTGCTTCTCAGCAGGAGTGTGGCAAGCAGGCTGTTTTCCCCTTTGCTGCAACAGCCCTCGAAGGATAGAGTAAAGCAGATGGCACCATGCTTAATGAAGAGCCAGCAACTGGGTGAGCCTGTTTGTCAGCTTGGGCTTTGCTCTGCACCTGTATCCCATATTTGCCAAAGCTGGGTTTTTCAGTTGGAGCCTCTGCTCCTGCTGGGATCTCACCAGGAAGATGAGGGGCCCCTCCCCTCTCCCCCCAAACTCTGGTCCCTAAGGTCAGCCTTTGCTCAGATCTGCTCTTCCCTGAGAGCAGCCAGGCTTTCAGCAGGAACTGTGTGTATGGCTGGGCTTCACTTTGTGTAATGTAATTTCTCTGAATCTTCAGGTAAGACAAATCTTTTATTTAAAATCAATTTTTCTTTTCTATTTTTCTTATCTTAATGAATTCTTTGGGGTAGCCCTTAACTTTTAAGAGCTTGAAGACACCTGGCTGAACCCAGGGGTTTTGCTTTCTTTCACTTAGACTGATGGACATTCTTGGTCGATTTCAACAAGTGCTGTGATTTGGACCCAGCTGCTCTTGGCTTATAGGGATTTTGTTTCCTTGGGGCTTGTATTAGTTCTAGGACCAGTCAGTCCATACAGCACTTGCTCTCAATTTTCAAGCTGCATCCTCTTTGCATTCTTTCCTGCTCCCCTTCCACATGGACTGGGATGTGTGAGGAAGGATCTTGTGGCAGAAAAACCACTGTGCTGTTCTCAGAGTATTCCTGTGTCAAGCAATACCAGTTGAAAGTGCCTCAGCAGGTGACTGAGACATCACCTCACCTGCAGCTGGCAGGTGTTGCCCATCTCTAAATCCTGACAATAAGTTGGTACGAGTGAATGCAGGACCTCGTACTCTTCTGGGGCTGATTTGGAACTGAGGTCTCAAGCTGCTGCTTTGTAGACAAAATGGAAACAATACAATAATCTTGCCCTGCTATTGGGTAAGAAAGGCCAAATGTGTAGTAAAGCTGGGTTGAAGGAATACTTCCTCACCCTGTTTCTGGAAGTCAGGGCAGAGATGCAGGAGCAGGGCTGAGCTGTTGCCTCTGGTTCCAGTGAGCCACTTGGTGCCTTACAGCCCCTTTCCTCCTCGTACCCATGATTTTGTCTCATGCATTAATTTCTTAGCAGGTACCCTCACACTTGGAGAGCTTTCAGTACTGAAGAGTCTTTCTCTGAAGGGTTTCAGAAGGAAAATAAGAATAATTGACTGGGCAGTACGGGCAAGGATCAGCTGTCGCTACCCTTGGTATACCCAGGGGAAATAAGGAGATTCAGTCCAGTGCTTTTCAAGAATGAAAGATTAGTTCAGGATGAGAGAATCTTTTGGTGTTTTAAAGGGGCAAAACCTTGAGCCACAGAAATTAAATAGCGACATGTAGAGTGGTAGCTGAATAAAAATCAAATGAAAAGCACAAAAAAAAAAGGCCTTAAGCTTTTTAGTTTATCTTACTCTCCAAGTTCTCTATCAGATGCCAAGCACCTGGATATTAGGGGCAGGTGGTCAGGGGACTTTTTATCTTCAGCTGTTACCTGCCTTTACACTCTGCCTTCTGTTTGTCTGCTGATCACATGCTGCAGGGTAGAAAGCACTTTCTGGTCACAGTGGCTTGTTTTTCAAGTTACTGAAGTGTAAAATCATTTCTATCAAGGCATTACAAAACAAAATAGTTTCCAGTTATTTCTGTCTTGGCTGTATGTTGAATCAATCCGAACCAATGTGTGTGTTTATACTTATTAATAAAATATAGCTTTATATAGGGAATGTTCCCACACTCGGTTTCTTCCTTGTTCAAGGTAATGAAAAGAGACAAGGGAAAAAGCATTAAGGTACGCTAAGAGATGGATGAAAGCCAAAGTCAGAGAATTTTATAAATTTCAGCAAACAGGTTGAAGAACAAGGGAAAAAAGATGGAAAAAATGGAGTGTTCGTAAGGTAAGTGTGTATTACACATTTATCTAATTTTAAACTTATTTACATTTGCTCCTGTATTTATAGCACAGAAACATTTGAGAGTTATCCTAAATCTCTGAGGAGAAGATAATATTTTCTTATCTGAAAACTGTGACCCCTAGGAAGGGCCTCTAGAAGCAGACATCAGAGGATAAGCTAAGCTTATGCCCTTTTGCATTTTTCTTCCCCAAAAGGTTTTAATGCTTTTAAATATTCACAGCGTTTAACTGTGTTTAGAGGTTGATAGATCCTGTTAAACTAGAGTAACAGAGTATTTTGGATTTTGGGAAAGGTGAGTGTTGTGGTTTGACGCTGGCCCAGTGCCAGGCACCCAGGGAAGTCATTTACCCTCCCCTGTCACAGCTGGGCAGAGGAGAGAAAAAAAACTAATGAGGGGTTCATGAGTTAAGGATTGGGAGATAATACTCCAATGGCAAAACAGGCTCAACTTAAAGTTGCAAAGTGAATTTATTACTAACAGAGTCAGAGGGGGATAATGAGAAGTAAATTAAGCCTTGAAAATACCTTTTTTTCCCCCAT
>VYXD01014181.1:179703-201414 GCA_013397195.1 Hylia prasina
TGGATCTCTGCATCCCCCATGGATCCCCATGGGCTGTGCATGGATCTCTGCATCCCCCATGGATCCCCAGGGGCTGTGCATGGATCTCTGCATCCCCCATGGATCCCCAGGGGCTGCAGGGGCACAGCTCCTTCACCATGGTCTCCACCACAGCCTGCAGAGGAATCTTGGCTCTGGCACCTGGAGCAGCTCCTCTCCCTCCTTCTCCACTGACCTTGGTGTTGCCATGTTTTTTCCCTCACATGTTCTCACCTCCTCCTCTTCTCTGGCTAGAACAAACTGTGCCCCACTTTGTTTTGATTTTCTCCTTAAATCTGTTACCACAGAGGTGTTACCAGCCTCTCTCACTGGCCCAGCCTTGGCCAGCAGCAGGTCCATCTTCAGAGCCATCAGGGACTGGCTCTGCCAGACAGGGTGGAAGCTTCCAGCAGCTTCTCACAGAAGCCACCTTTGTGGCCCCCTGCTACCAAAATCCAGGCTGTGCAAAACCAACACAGTGGAGTGGGAAACAGCTCGTCTGTTCCACAGTCAATACATGGGATATGTGCAGAGATGTCTTTTTTGCTGATAAGATGCTCCTAAGGCTCTCCAAAGATGTAAGGAAAAGCGCTTTACTGCAGCCAGGATCTTTCACTGAACCTTGTCATGTGCTCTTTGAGTGACTTGCCTCTTTCATGTTGAACCCTTCCCTTAGGAGAAGAGATTGGAGTAGACATCGATGCATGTAAGATTGGGCAACAGTGGCAGAAGAAAATCTGAGAAAGTTTGGTTTCTTCAGGGCCCTCTCCTGTTGGACTAGTGGGGGCAGTAGCTGGAAGCCAGCAAGGATCACCAAATAAAATCTATTGGGGGAATAAAAAGGGCTGGAAGTGAAGTGTGTTGCCCAGCACTGCAGTGGTTAGAGCTCAACACTCAGATATAATCAGTGGATGGTCTTTGAGAAACACTTAGCATGAATTTTAATAGAGCTGCTGAGCCACAGGCAAAGTGTGAGTTCTGCAAAGGGAGAATCAAGAAAGTAGCATAGTGCCCAAAACCCAGGGCTTATGAAGGGGAGACTAACACTTTATGAAGAAAACATCTCTAACAAGATCCCCAGCAGCTAAAAAATAATACAAAAAAGGCCTAGTTTCCTCATAAGCTAGATTCTGTTTATTGGGCTTTTGTAGCTCCGTGCATGTACATGCAGCTAGACTACAGCCAAGAATGGATCTGTGAGATCCATTCTGCCACACTCACATGGGTGAGTGGCTCCTACAGCTCCAGCCATCCTGCTGATGGCAGTGGGGATAGTCAGGGGGTGGTGGAAGATGACTTGAGCAAAGCCAGCAGACCAGAAAATACAATCTTTGTGTGTAGCTGGGAAGAAGTCCTGCTAAGGTGTGAAGGGTTGCAGGGGGATGCCCTCCTGTTCATGGCTTCTGTTCAGGTGGGACTTCAGACAGGTTGAGCCAGGCTCTGTTGCATTTTCTGTCATACCTTCAAGCAGAGAAGTAACTAGTTACTTCTCATCGACTGAGCTGTGGTGAGTGATGATGTTACAGTGGAAATCAGAAAAGGCCTTTGTGATTTGTGCTGCCACAAGCCACACTGGGAGGTTTGCAAGGATAGCTTTAGGGGATCAGGAGTTAATTTGGACTTGGTTACCCTGATAATGTGAGCTTTTTGTTCATGGTAGGATCCTAGTAGTCCCTTCTGTAGATGATGCAGAGTTGTGCATTGGTTTCATGGGGTTTTTAATTGTTTGGTTTTGGGTTTTTTTCCCTTTTGGTTATTTTGGTTTTGACTTTTCGTCCTCTTAAGAAATCTATCTAGTCTGATCTCTTTCTGTTTTTGAAAGTGTAGCTTTTTATTCTTGGAGGAAAACAAGGCATTTCAGTCTTACTGAGTTTCATTAACATCTTTTCCCTCAAATGTGGCAGCAAGCCAGTAAAATTAACGTGCTGTTTGTCTCTCAGCACAGTTTGTTTGCTCAGAAACTGTCTTGTGCAAAACTCCAGGCCTTGAAATAGAGGCTGCCACAAGTGTGCCTGACTCCACTGCTGATGGACCTTTAAAAGGTGACAGTGGAGATTCTTCTGTACAAGATTCAGCTCCTAAGAAGGGATACCCCCCATGTTTTGCTGCTGATGTTTGTCCTGACTTGGTCTGCAGGGCCAATTTCCAAAAGCAGTGAAAGCTTAAGCTCCCACCAACGGTGTGCAGAGAATCATCGGTTAAGAAAGGCACAGAAAACTTGGTGCTTGTTAATATTCATCCTTAAATGATTTATGAGGCTAAAAAGAATAAACAAGTGACACTTTATATTTTGTTACAGCAGTCTCCTATCCTTGTTTACTATTGTTAGTGGGGAGCTTGAGTCCAGAAGGGTGTTTGGTGACACCATCAGCTGAATAAGGTCTTTCAGACGTGTCTGTCTGCATTAGTAATGAGAATGCTTGCTCTTGTCTTACAAAGGAACCATTTCTTTAAAATATAACCTCCTCCTTTCCAGTCCCTCCGCAAATGATTCCATCATCAGAATTCTCATTACAGCCGTCTTTCATCCCTTTAACATTGGATGAAAATCTCTTTGTCTTCAAGTTCCTTCAATTATTAATGATTCAGTTGTATTCTTTTTGCCAATTGGTGCAGAGAGAACCTTGGAGCAATTGGGTATTAGTTATTTCATTTATTCTCTCCTCTTCATTCCTTCTGCGGTCTTTCTTAATAGTGCTGCTCTCCTGGTTTCTCACTCACAGGTTCTGCATCATTGCATGGGGTTTTTTTTCCTCAAATAAAGGAGTCATTGTGCCCCAAAGACTAACTTTAGTTTTGAAACCCTCTGAAAAGAGGTTGGGAGCCTTCTTGCAAATGCTGCTACGATCTTTATTTTTCAGTCTTTACAGTGGCGTTAATGAGTGGTCAGACACCTTTATCTGAACTAGTCGCACCCCGCGGACCAGGTGGAGGTCTGGGGGGTGGCAGGTCACAGACCCAGTACAATTGTTGGCTCCAGATCCTAAAGTACAATCTCAGTGGCATTGTGGAGAGGCAGGGGTCAGCCTTGGTGCCTGCTCCACCCCACTGAGGTTCTCCAGCAGCAAAGAGGGAAGGAGTGGTGGGGCTCACGTGGAAGAGCTACAGGCCTTGTCCTCTGAGAGACTGAGCTGATGTAGTGGCAACCCTATAGGAGCTCCCCTTGGCATTCCTTTTCCAGCCCCAGTGCCCCTGAAGCTGTAGGCTTTGCAGCTCTCAGGACCTTAATGGCAGGTTGGGGCTGAGATTCCCAGCACTCCAGCTGGCCCAGGTTAGAAAGATGTGGAGGGAGCAGTGCTATACTCTGCGCCAGCAATTCTCTTTAGACTTGGGAAGGATGGAGAGAAGGCAGTGTAAGTTAGTCCTGTGGCCAGGTGAGTTTTGCTGGAGTCTCTACCAGTTGCCCCTGCAGGATAACAGAATCCTTATTCTCTTCAAGGAGGATGCCAGCCTGTCTAGGCACTGCCCTTGGTGCTCTTTGTATAAAAATAAATAGTTTAGCCTTCCTGAGTAGCAGGGGTTTTAGTAACCACGCACACCACACACACCACACACACCACACACACAGAGATTTGCTTTTAATTAGCCCAGTGAATTACTCTTTTATTCCCCCCTCCTTGATCCCCCTCACCCATCCCCCTGCTGATTTAGAATGTAATTGCTTTCTTCCTTTATCTTGAAAAATTATATTATCTGAAATATTTTTGTTACTGCTTGGGTTTTCTATCTGAAAACATGTGCTTTACAAAAAAAGATTAGAAGAATGTTTTCCCAAACTCTCCCTTTTGCTAATCTGGACTCTCCCCAGTTTGCCAGTATCTATCTCTACTGTGCAAACCCCACATTTTGGCATTTCTCCAGCTGAGACACCACCACCAAATAAAATGGAATAATTATCCCAGTGTTTTAGGGATAGCATCCCCATTAGGATAAACAAAACTGTGGTTTGTCTTTTTTTTGCTCACAGTAAGCCTTTTCCTGTCAAACTACTGCCAAGCTACTTGCTTCTGATTTGTCTAGTTATGTGTTTGAGGCCTTGTCTCTCAATATGCCGTTCAGTCCTTTTTTTATTGATTTCCTGCTTTTAGATCCTGGAGCTGGTGTGCAGAATGCTGCAATGATCTTGGTTTTGGAAGATGCTCTCCTGTGACAAACTCATCCTAATTTGGGGTGAACCCCAAATTTTATAGAAGCAAAATCAGGAGTGGTGAGATGAGTTTGTTGGCATTTGTTACTGACAAACTGATATTGCCAGAAATATTCTTTAAGTTGTGCTCTTGCCCTATAGGTGTTTAGATACCTGTAAACTACTTGGTTTATTTTTCCCCAAATCTTTGCAAAGATGGCATTTAACTGATTGGTTTGTATTTTCCATGGCTTCAAGAGACCTTTCAAGAGAGAATGTGGTGTTTGGGAAGATGTTTGTGAAGATAAAGCAGACTCTTGTCTGGTTTATTCTAAAGTCTGAAATACTCTTCTTGAGTCAGGGAGGATGCACACAAGTTTCTAAGCTGCATCTGCCTTGTGTTTTGAGTGTTTCTGAAGTAGCTCTTTCCTATTCTAACCTGAAGTTCTGCTTCTTTTTAGAACAATCATATGCAGTATTTACTCACTGTTGGTCTTGTGAAAATTGAACAATGTTGAGTATGTTGAGTTGTAGCCTTCTGTTCATCATCTTTTTTATGCCTCTCTGCTGAGCCGTGACTTGTCCTGTCTGCGTTTCAGATCATATAAATTCTTCTTTTGTTGCCTTTTATCTTCCTGGCTAATCATAACTCAGTTTGTTCCTTAGCTTTCTGATTATATTCCCATAGTTTTGCTTTTCCTTATTTATATGGGATTTGTCTCTGTTTTGTGTGTGATTTTTATTTGAATATTCAGGCCCTTAAAAAGCTTAGCATAGTCTTCCTATGTACTTGTAGAGTTTGTTGTTAAAGCTGCTAACCTCTCTTAATTCCACCTTTCCTTTCTAGTTATGTCTCTCTAAAGCCTTGAACAGAGCACAAATCCTTATCTTTTGAGCTGTCCATGCTTCTGTTCCCTGCCAAACTGAATGGAAGTCTTCCAAGGGAACTCAGGTAGGATGGTCGAGGAGCCAAGACTGACCACTCTTCTCTCCATCCTTCTGTCTTTCCCACTTTTAAATCCAGATCATATTCTCCTTGGTGCCCTAGAGTTGCTGTGGGACCACTTCTCTGCTAAACAGTACTGTCCTCCTGATACCAGTGTAAGCCAGTGTCTGGATGGCTTATAGTAGCAAGAAGTCCTATGCCAGTCATGGAAACAGCAGGAGAAGTTTCTTGACTTCCTGGCCATACTGCTCTTTGAGCCTGTCATCTAAAATGCCATTGATCAAAGTATTACTTCATTTATAAAAGGTCACATCATTGAGGTATATGAGATAAGGTCCTAGGTCTTTCATTTATGCAAAAATCCCTTTTGTCTAATGACTTTTATGTTTTCCCCCTCGTTCTGATAAACTAGATTTGACTATAATCACATTACACTTCCCAAAAGTCTCCCTGGTGATCGTGATTGGATGTGGCACCCTTCACTTTGTACCCTGAGCTCATGGACAGTGTGAGTGCTGTGAAATAGCTACTGCCTTTCACCCTTGGGGCAAGTACCTGGTTCAGATGAGAGAAGTAATTTACATGTACAAACAGCTTCAAAATGATTGTGGACAGTACTGTGAGGCCAGGGTGAATGAAGGCTATGTTTAAGTTATCTGATCCAAGTCTCCAGTCATTAAACACATTTTAGTCTTGATGTGGGTAAGTGCTGTGGATTCAGTGGAGCACTGGCTGGCTTAAATGTGTGTAAGCAAAGAGGGAATTGGCATTATTGTGTTAACCACGGGAAATCTGCTTCTGTGGTGATGAAAACAAGAGTCAATCATAAGTAGCTAATGAATTAGCCTACAGTATCTGCTATGTTCATTTCACAGTAAATGTGATAGTCAGACTCCATTAAGAAACCCTTGCAAGGGGGTCCTGTGCAAAGAGTATCTGTAACGTGCAGTGCACACTGCCAGCCCTCCTCACCTTTATCTGAAATGCTACAGGAGTGTGAATAAACACAAATTCTGATCCAGGTGCACTGGAAGCCCTTGCTTCTGGTGGTTTTAGCAGGGCTTTGTCTGGGAGGTCAGTGGCTGTTAACTGTGGGTGGTTTTACTGGAAGTCTGCAGTCTGTGAAGGGCAGGTAGGTATTGGACAGGCTCAGCCTGGCTGCCCATGTGAAGAGGGGATAAGCTGTTACATCATGCTGGCAGTGTCACATCTGAACCCATGTGGGTCAGGCTGACAGCCAAGCACTGTTCTCATAAGGCTGCTTTTGTTGTCTCTCCTCTGAGGTGAGGAGAGAGCTGCTTCCCCTCCACATGGCTCAGCTGCCGGGAGCTCTTCCATGGGTTTCTGCCTGACTGCCTTCCTTACATAAAGTGTTCCGAAGTGAGAAGCTGTTGAAACCAATTGTGCTACATGTTACTACATGTTGCTGCAATTTCTAGTGCCTGTCTGGTTGGTTTTGCTATCGAGGAACAGCAGTTAGCTGAGCTAACCAAATTTAAACAATAATTCTTGAAGGAAAGTATGGACATAAGAGAAAACAACGATCTGGCAGCTTTAGGAAGGCAGTACTTATCTGCTAGAGAACATATTTCTGAGAAAAGATTGATCTTTAAGTTAAGGAGCAAATGCCTTTTCCCTGAAAGGGTTAACAGGTACCAACCTTTTCAGGCAAACCTCTACTTTCAATACTGCATTAACTATATACCATTGTCCCATTGACTGAAAAAACCCACGTTTTCCTAAATATAAGTGGTATTTGAATTGAAATACTATTCAAAACCTATGATTAGACAAAGAGATAAATCTGTGTATTTTGCATTGCATAGTTACTTCTTTATATGTCTTTAAGACCATGCCAGCCTTGTTTACATTTCAATTGCATGGTTTTCAAAATCTGCTTCAACAAGTGATTCATTAGTTTAGAATATTTCATTTATAAATTTAATATAGAATAATAGCTAAGGCTTCTGTTAAAAGTTATGACACAACACTTAATTTAAAAGCATTAGGTTACCTGATTAAGTGAAGTACAAACTGATACATTAATAAATTCTATTACAGTAGCTGTGATATTTTGCAGTAAGCAAGTTTTTGTTTTGTCTCATCACCCCACTGGTAGGCCAGGAGCAAGAAAAGGTGAGAACAAGTGGTACAGATTCTATCTGCAGTATTTTCTTAGTCATAAGCCATATGATAGGATGGAGAAACATTTGGTGTTTCTCTTAAATGCACAGCTTGTCACGTGGACACCCATGAGGACAAGGGCTGTGTGTTCACTCATATAATCCTTGAGCCTCCCACTAATGCAATGTTGCCTGCACAGGGTGCAGCCTTCAAAGCCATTGTGTCCCTGGACACGTCCAGTGCAGTGCTCTGGTTTGGTGGAAAGTCACGGCACCCTCAGGTGGCATTGGTTTCTGCAGGGGGGTTAGTGCTATCAATTGCTTCTGATACTGTGGATTCAGGGAATCAGCTGAAAATTTAGATGCCCTCCCAGGAGCGGTGCAGCCACAAGGCACTTTTAGGCTGTACCAGTTGGGACATATCAGATGTCTTTATAATGTTTCAGTGATTCTCTGAGGTGGAGGTTTGCTTCTGCTGTGCCAAAATTTGGGGTGTGATTGCTCACCTATCTCTTTGCTTTTCCTTTGTGGGTGGAATTTGAGGTTGGGGTGGTTTTGCCCAGCTGTCAGTGACACCAGCACCCTAGAAACAGCAGGCTGAACAAGCAGTGTGAGACCAAGCTGTTCCCCTCCACATGCAGTATCCAGGACAGAGGGGATGGTTTATTTTGGGGTAACTTTACAAAAGCTTGCCTTGCAGCTGTTGCTGGTATTTCTGCCACATATACACACAAGGTTTAGAGACTAGCAAATACATTCCCTGAATGTTGCTTTCTTATTCTTTTGTCCCCACCGGTCTCTAAGCTAGAAATGAAGGATTTCCTCACAAAGCCAAAGAATTTGGTAGCTTCAAAGGGTTGAGTGCAGTATTGGTTGTTCTGACGAACAGACCTGGGAGTATTTGAATATCCTCCATCTTCCAGCTTGATTTTAGTGACATGGTGGCACAGAGAGAAATAGAGAATCCTTTTCTAGATATTTTACGTACTGATTATTTAGTTGAGGAGAGTCAGGTAGGATTCACAAAAGAGAGATCGTGCCTGAAAGTATCTGTCTGACACATTTAAAACAAATAAGCTGAAGCAGGGGAAAGAGAGGTCATAATGTGCCTGGGATTTGAAGACTCGTTTATATAACCACGCTGCACAGAACCCCATGTTGTGTCAGCTGGTGTGTCAAGAGAGCTGGCCATGACAGTCAGCATGAGGGGATGCCTTTGGATGAATGCTGGGAAAAGGTATGTCACTGGTACTGGCCTGTTTTATTGGTAGCCTGGGAGGAGGGACAGATGAGTCCCGTAAAGATGTTGGGATCTGCTGTAGGTACAAAACTGGTGGCACAGCTGGTATAAAGGAAATAGTATAATTGAAAGGGCTCTGGACTGGCTGCATGAGGTGGGCAGATCAGCTACCTGCATGCTTGTACTTTGAGGAGAAGACTAAAAACAAATCCAGGGTCCCCCTGTGTCCTGAAACTTTCTGACCTGAAATCCTAACTGGAAATCTTTGTTACGCAGAGAGGCTGCTGACCTGGCCTGTGGCTTTTCATAACTGCCCCACATCCATCCTCTGTTTTGTCAGTAACCACAGAGAGGAAGACAGCAACTCCAGCCTTATAACCTTCCTCACTACATAGCCCTGGTGAAAGAGCTAGTGTGCTAAACTGCATGTGTTTTTCTAGAATTAATTAATGCTCTCTATTTTGTTTTTCCCTTGCCTCGAGAAGGAGAAAAAAAAAAAAAGGCAAATTTTTCCCTCAAATGGATCATAAAATAAATAGTCTGATGTTTATTACTACTGCAGAAGATCAGACAATATTTAGGGAGTCTGGTGAAGCATTTGTCTCCCCTCAAGCTCTCCAGAAGGCAGTCATCCCTGTTTCAAGTGCTAAGACAATAGCAAATAAAAAGAAAATTCCCTGTTCCATGGCTATTTTTACTAGAGTGGTGCAGTTCCTGTTCAGTAGACCTATGCCTCTTAATCTACATCACTGATGATATTGGAAGCTATTTTAGGCACTGCATAAAATGTTCATCCAGTCTTTGCTAAAAAAGAAGCAACCAACCCACAAGTCCTTTGTTAAACACTGGTTGCAAGGCTTCAGCTGTGATTTGGGTAAAAAGATCTTAGGCTGAGGTGGTGGAAGCATCTTGCTTTGTTTGGGAACAGAGGTTGTGTGTGACCTTGGGAAAGCCCAAACTGATGATTGTTCTTCCCTCTCCCCACCCCCTCATTATCCTGAAAATGAGGAGAACGCTACCATAATCTCTTTAGGGTTTTCCCTCCTCTAATTTATAATGGCAGCTGTCTTCTGTTTTGCCCAACATCATGCACAGAGGGACCCAGTATACAGCTGGACAGTAACGAAACTGAGTTCATCATCTTGTGTGAATGTGATAATGAAATAAAACCTGCCTGAACCAGCAAAATCTTTTGGAGTTTAGATCAGGCCTCAGTCACAGTCTCACCACCCTCTTTACTGAGATTGTAAATGTCTTTACTCCTCTTTGAGAAGTACAGTGCTGAAAATGTAATTTAATAATTTCCAGGATTTTGACATGTCAACTTCCTTACATATTTGTATTTTCACTGTGTTGGGATGCATTGGTTTTATGTGATGAGTTTCCTATGTCTATAAGTAAGCCAGGTAAACATGAGGTTGAATCTCAGACAGGGCTGAGTATTCTCTGTGTTCCAGCATCCATCTGGATTAGGCCCTTCATCCCTGTCTCATCCTATGCCTTTTGTCTTGTCAGAAGTATTTTTATAGGTGTGAAAACACACATTGCAGGGCAGCCAGAACAAACTTGGTGATTAAGATGGTTTTTATTTGCAGTATCTTAAGATTAAACCATTTGGCATGAGCTGTTTCAGCAGATTGTGTCTGCTTGCATGGGCAGACTGAAGGTGATTTGGGTAGCTGGTTGAAGATTCATCCCTAGGCTCCAGGGTGTGGGACACAGGCTGGAAATACATATCCATCCCTTGTGAGCCACGTGAGTTCTGTTAGGAATCTCTGAGACAAATTACAGGACAGCTTTCAGGACTTATTATTCTTCCACCATCTCAGCTCCAGGCCGTTTTTGCTGGGACCTCCCAGAGCTCCTGGTGCCTTTAGCTAGTGAAGAGGAGCTGTAGAAGTGAGGGAGAGGTCGTAGCAAGGCTGTGAACAAGCACCAACTGGTAAATGGTGGAGCTGAGGAAGACCAGGCAGGATTAGGGTTTCCTTGGTTTCTGCAGAGGATGATCTCTGCAGTGGGAGGTTTGGCAGCAGCAGGCACCCCTTCCCATGAGTCACAGGAGGCTTTTTCAGAGGAAAGGTCTAAGAATTGTGCTAGTGCCACTCTTACTTGTTTTTTTCTGTTCCTTCCAAAAGGCCTTTTTGCTGCCATGTGGAACTTGCTCCACTGTCATCCTTGTCCCATACAGCCTACCTTCCTCCCATTTCCTCATCCTCCTCGCTGATGTGGTGGTTGAGAGAGTGGGGAAGAACTGTCAGCTCAGGACAGATGCTCTTAAGTTACTAAGATCTGTTTATAGCAGTGAGGGTGGAATTTCTGTTTGATGCAACGGTTGATGGATGTGTGAAGTCATCCTGTGGTTGTGGGGGGAAGACAGAAGGGAATTGATTCCCTTTGCAGCCCTCTACCCCCAAAATTTTGCGAGACAACCCCTGGAAATCAGTGGGAAATTTGTTAGACCTTCCTGTAAGCCCACTGGCCCAACCAAAGGTAAATGGGGTTTGTTGGACCTCTCCTAAATTTTGTGGTAGAGAGATGTTTCATTTTCCTGTTGATAGCCTTCCCTGTCAAATGCTCTGCTCTCACAGGGATTGAGAAACACCAGCTTACTGCTGGGAAGTGAACCTGCTTGACTTCTGTGTCCTGTGTGCAGGGAAATTTAAGCTTATCTTCAGTCCTTAATAGTCTGCTGGGTTCATTGGTTAGTCCTAACTGACTGCTTCTTTGCTGTGTATGCTGTTTTATTACAAACTTAAAATGCTTGAAAACAAACCAGTTAATATTTTAATTTTTCTCATATTCTTTTATGAAATTCATTTATGTTTCTCTACTCCTTCTTTACTATCCCTCCCCAGCTGAGCTGTTTAGCACCCCAGCTCCTTCCAGAACACGGGGTGATTTCCAAATTCACGGGTTCCTTTCCTACTGAGATTAATGTTGTCTTGAAGAAAGCCTTGGAATAAAGAGATGAGATCAAAGCAAACACAACAACTGAATAGTGGCAGTAAAACTGAAGTCCTCACTTCATAAAGAACTTATTTCTGAGCTGAGCTGTGCAGTGAGCCCTGTTATACTCCTGTTTTAGTCCTGAAGGGTCCTCGCTTGCCCCTACAGTCCTGCAGCACTTTTGCATTTTCCCTGGTTTTATTTGCCCTTGGTGTGAATAAGCAAATGCAAGGCTCAAATAGCATAGTCAAGCTGGTTCCAACATGTGCAGAACTAGATAGAAAAATAAGAGGGGAGAGAGAATTGCCTTCTTGATCTGTAAAGCAGAAAATGCTAAATCCCTCCAGACCTCCTTTATATCATGTGCCGTCCATAAACCCTGTTTGGGATTTGGATCAGCATCACGGCAGAACCGGGCGTGTTGCTGCCTGTGTGCAGTGCAGGCTTGTGTGTGTCTGGCAGCAGCACAAAAGAAACCAGTCGATGATATTCATCAGATTAAAGGCCCGATTCCCGGGGACACACTTGGTTGGATGCAATTAAAATGCCTGTCAGGCATTTGATACCAGCAACCCCTTGACAAACTGCTTCAGCAGCCGCGAGGTGCAGCATCCTATTGTAAGTGGATGATGGCGGAGCTGGCTGGCTCGTCGTCGTTCTCGAAATTTCTGTGGCCAGTGAACTCCCTCTTCCTCTCCCACTCACCCTCTTTTCCTTTTCACCACTGCGGGGACTTCTGCTAATTTGCAGTTTTCCTTTTCCTGACGTACACATGGTAGATACAAGCTGGTGGCTTGCAGACTGCGTCTGTCTGGAGATCGACAGCGAGCCGATGGATAACAACACTCCGGGAGAATGATTATGCAGCAGTTATTTAAGGATAGGCTTTTGTGGTATGGCAGCGTATGAGCTGGTAATGATTTTATTTAAAAAATGTCAGCTTTGTTTGCTTATTGAGAATTTGAGAGAGTTGTACCTTTGTGCTGAAGCTTTTTGGATTTTGTCTGCTGTAGATTAAAAATCTGTAGCAGTGCACGCTGGATGAATTAAAATGAATAGGTAATAAACTTCTGTGGATTTGTTTATAAATACCTTGATGCATGCCTAGTGTGTGTTATATGCAGACACACCTTCATACACAGATGACTGTATGGATATGTTTATGCATTTTTGTCTTTGACAAAACACTTTTCTCATAGCTGAAGACTGTTTTTGAGCAAAAATTAAGTGTTTTCAGGGTTTTTTTGCCCCTCCCTTTGTTTTGTATTAGCAGATTCTTCAGTGTATAGTCTTGGACGCAGCGTGCTGATTGGAATCTTCTTGTTCAAAGATCGGAAAGGTAGGACGCCTCTCTTTGAATGTGGGAATGAATGTGGTGCAGGGTGCGGGCTGCTCTTTGTTATTTTGCTTTGCCTTTTTGATTTAAACAATAATTTTTGAGGGTGGGTTTTTTTGGTGGCTTTTGTGGTTTTTTTGGTCAGCTTTGCAGATATTTTCAAATTATTGTGCCAGGCACTGTGAAGTTATTTTTGATGTGTAAGCATATGCTCTAGGTAACTAATTAGCCCTTTTGGCTGCAGCTACCAAAGGGTGAGATACAAACCCGAATGCTTGTCTATTGGGTTGTGTTAATTGTAGTGAGGGTGCAAGCTGCCTCCTGTCATGCCACATTTGGGGTCGTCCTAATACTGATTTTAGCATCAGCAAGGACAGGGTTAAACTCGCAGGCTTGTTGCAAGCAGGTACAATCTCTCACAGGAAAGCAGCTCATGGTTCCAGCAGCCTGTCAGTGCTGGCTGAGCATCTGTCTGATGCCTTTTTGACATACCACTGGCGCTTCAGAAATTACATCTGTGTATCAAAAGGAGGAAAATAAGCTGGGTTTTTTTGACAATGTCATTGCTCACCCGCAGGAGTAGCAGTTTATTGTCCTCCTCCACTAGTACCTTTTGGCTGTGGTTACTTTAAGCCCTTGCCCCTGTAAAGGAAGGAGGGAGATAAAATGTTACAGAGTAAAATTTCTAAGTTACCCTGTATTGGACTTCCAGGTGTGTCAAGTAGCTAAGGAATACAGATTTCATTGCTTTGCAGTGAGGACTGTGCTTTAAAAAAAAAATTAAAAAATTTAGGCAGGATTGAAAATCTGCTCCCTTCACCTTGATGGAGAGAGGAAAAGGTATCTCCATCTTGAATTAACTTCTTAGGTGCCAGTTCTCACCCAACACCTACCAAACCAGACTTCTCTGTTATGGTGCCCTACAGGTGATCATACTTCTTAGATCTGCATTTAGACCTGGAGGGAATGTGTGCAATCACAACATGCATGTGTCTTTAGTTTGAAGTTTTAAGGGGCCTTTTAAAAACCTGAAAAAAAACCCCACAGAATTTTTTCTGAAAAGGCAGTAGTGTTTCACTCTTTGAGAAAGCCTGGACTCCTGAAATGGCCATTCTGGCTCCCCAGACAGGCAGGAATCCCAAACCAGAATCTGGGCATTGGCAAAGGTGTGGGCCACTGCTAACAGCAAAGCATGCCTCAGAAAGGTGATGGATAATCAGTGTCATTGAAATGAATTTCTATGACTGGTTGATAGATGCTGTTTCCTGAGGGAAAGGATAATTAATTTTTCCAGATACTCTTTCTTCTGTTTTCTTATATACAATCCTCTTTTTTGTTTTCTTCTTCTACACATCTTTCCATTCTCCTGGCCCTTGTAGTTTTTCTGTCTTTGGCAGAAGGCTTTTTACCTAATAGATTTTCCTGGCTGAACAAAATTTTTAAAAGGAATTCTTTACTTGCTAGTGTATCTTAGCTGCTTTTAATACTGTTTCCTCCTGGTTTCAATTATCACTAGACTCATTGAAATAGAAAAGCCTGTAGTAAATAGTGTTTAAAATGCTTTAACTTGTGAAAAATGCATTCAGCGATTTGATTTTAGCTAAGAGCAAGTCCTTTCTCTTCCCTCTACTTTTAATTTCACTTCCATTGTCCAAGGCAGCAAGCCAAACTGCAGTCTCATTCTGATTTCATTAATGTTTTGCAAACTCTGGCTCAAGGACTAATATTGCTTGCTGGGCTTGATGTCAGAATCCAAGGTTTTGCTGCAGCACTGGAGAAGAGGGAAGGAAGGATCTCTCACAAATAGAAATTACAGCATTGTTAGCAGACAGGTAGAACTGCTAGTTTTTATAATATTGGTGGATAAAAAGTCCAGTTTTTTGACAGTGTGATCCCTTCAGATCCCAGCAGGTTTTCATCTGCTGTGGAAATGTCTCTTATCTCCTGTGCACAGCATCTTATCAGTCCTCTGTGGTATCCTAAAAACAAAAAAAGGACATCAGCTATTTGTTATTAAATCAGAGTTAAGACTGGTGGAGACTGGATTTTCTTACTACATACCGAAATACATATACATTTCTTGTACTTCTGATTTAGCGGTCATTTTGGCCTCCTCCTTTTATCTGTTTTTTTAAGATTCATGTTACAAATCATTCCTTCAGGCTACAGAGAAGAAAATGAGATATTATACTAGCAAAAATGGAAATTATTTCAAACAATATAATTTTCTTGAGTAAGAGGTAAGGGGCACTTACCGCTTAGTAAGAAGAGAATTAATTTTAGATTGACAGGACTTAAAAATCCTGTGGCCACAGGGGTAGCGTAAGTTGGCTTGGAATATCAAAAGAAAAACATTTTGTTAGCTGATACAAAAAGGCAACAGAAGCCAGAGTGTGCAGTGGCAATGAGGTGTGCTGGATTAGAGTTTGTGGGCTCCAAGGCATTCACCCAGGATGACGTGATGGTTGGCACTCACCTTCAATTAAACATGTGACATGGTGACCAAGTGCGCCAAAGGCATCCAGAAGGAAAATGTGGTGTCAGTTCATCCCCAGGGCTCTCCTGCAGGGAGCAGCTTCAGGAGTGAACTTGGGCCTCCATATCTGTCCCCACCCGGAGATTGTCATCTGTTTTTTAACTCCTCTCGTAATGACCCTCACAGAGGAGGAAAGGAGGCCATTTGATTCATGGCTCTTCTAGGCTGGGTCTCCACATCCTTGGTTTGTTTGCTAGGGTTAGGGTTAGATCAGCAGGATTAATGTTGTCTTGTCCTATGATTACATTAAACATGTAGTGGTTTGAGCATTGGAATGAATGGTGCTGACTTGGATTTATGTTCTTAATGAACAATTCTTGGTGATGATTTTCCTGCTGTTCTACTGATTAAAAAGACTGTGTCCTAGGCAAATCGTTTGGTGGCAAATAATGGTCCTGTATTATGGCTTTTCTTTCAGCTGCAATGTGAGCAGGGTCCCTTGCAGGGTTTGCTTTTTCTACTTGAATGTCGGTTTTCATGGGACTTGTCGGAAAGCAATTACCTCTGTAACAAAACAGGCTGAAATTGGTCAAGGGATTCAAAAGTTACTAGCTGCAGAGAACATAATCCACATAAAACTTTCAGTGTCTAAGACTGGAGCTATTATATACTGATGGAAGCTTTTTCTTATGCATTTGCATCTTGTGTCCTCTCCTCCTGTGCCAGAGCTTCCACTATTGCAGTTTCTGTGTGGCCGTGTGCTGCCAGCTGGGAAACTCAGAGGTGAGGTTATAGCAGTGCTTTCTTCATTCAAAGGAGGAACTCAATTTAATTTTATTTATCATTTCTAGGAAGAGAAGTTTCTGTCCTTAATTCTCTGTCAAGCTACATTTAAATATTAAAAGCTAGGGATAGTTAGCAGAAGTTTGGTTTAGTAGTGTTAGAAAGGACCATGTGTAACCTGTCAAGAAAGTAATCATTAAGGCACAAGAATCCAGTGGAGGATGAGCTGGACCAGGAGCTGGGCTGATGTGGCCTCAACTGGGGGAAGAAGTTGCACCTGATTAGGTGCAGACCTGTGGTTCCTGTGAACAACTGTGAACTGCGAGGTTAATTCCTGAAAGTTTGTGTCCTCTTTCTCTTCCTTGTTTTTTTTTTTTTTNACAGACAAAGAAATGCCAGTGTATTTCTCAGGACAAGTATTCATCAGCTTTGCAAAATAGTTGAGATCCTTGGTTACAGGAAGCTGCAAAATTTGATTGTGAGACTTAGTATGGTGGGTTTTGTCTTGGCTGCTGTGACAGAGGTGTTTGTGGTATTACTGCAGTAGCAGTAACAATAAAAAAGGTTAAAATACCTTTACTAAGACTTGATTTCTCCCAGCTTCACCCATCAACTTAACTCTTTCTTCTTTGCTCTGTTGAATTACATTGTGATCCTAGAGGTCAGTGATGACATTTAAGATGTTAATGAATAAATAGTAATCAAATAATCTGTCCTATTTCTTACAAAAGAATGGCTGTTTCCTGATGGACACTTAGCTGGCATACCAAAGCTGTGAAAGGCAGAGTCTGTGTTGCCAGTAGCATGCTGCAAAAAAAGCCTCTATAGCAGCAATGCTGCTGACTCATGCTTTACAGCCCTGGAACATTCCCTGAAAGGCTGGAGATGCAGATTAACTTCCTTTCCCCGTCCTGGTCAGGGGACAATTCATTCCATTATTTGCCACCAAGTGAATCCTCTAGATAGTTATGCACTGCTGCCTTTCACTGACCTTTTATGGAGTGCATTAGCATGGAGCTTGCGAGAAATCACGGGCAATTTGTTTTAATACCTTGGGTGTCAGTCAGTGCTAAATCACAGAAGCTATTTATGTTTATTTTCTGAGTCATCCCAGTTCTTGTGATAAGGTGATTTTTTCAGTGTATCTGGTTAGTAAACTGCATTTATCTCTTTTTCTCGTTTGGTGTGTATATTTTGCTTAAAAATTCAAGTGTATGCCTTAATTGGCTAAAAGAAAATGAACCACATGTGAGGAGGTGCCTTTCTTTGCCTTTTCATTGTCAAGGGGAAAGGGTTCACAACTGCTGGGAACAGGAATAGAGAGCAGTGGGAGAAAGATCAGAGGTGTGTATGAAGTAGCAGGGTGAAAGTCCCTGTATCATCCAGTTGCCTCTGTCCCTGTGGTTCCCAAGTTGCTTCCTTCCATATGCCCAAAGGAACCTGAGCACTCTGCTGCTCCTCAGTGTGGTAGCATTTGATACTGAAAAGCTTAATCTTATGGTAGAATTCATAGCCCTGAATTTGCCTGGGGAGAAAAAGATACATGCAAAAGATACATGAAAAAGATAAATGCAAAAGAAAAGGGACAGCTCTGGGGACTTGCATATCCTCAAACATCTATTTCAGAGCAGGAAGAACTTAGGGGCTTTCTCCAGAGCAAAAATGAGACACCAGTTCAGCAGAATCTCCTCTCTGCTGTACTACCTATGTTTGGACTGTGCTGCCCTGTACTTGCAGCTGGCAGTGATTTGTCAAGGAACTTTCCACAGAGTTCCTTTGTCACCTTTTTTTTCCACATCTCTACCTCTAGCTTGCCTTTGTCTCTGCCTGCAATCAGAGATACAAAACCTCTGTCTGCAGGCATAGCCTCCCTGAAGTTGTCTCTGGCAGGGATTAGAGAAGGGACAAATCCACTAACATTTCATAATTTAGGACAGAACCACCTGCTTTAGGATTTCCATAGTTGCAACAGTTTAACTGAAATGTATTTAAGGGTGGATTTACTTGCATTGTTCCAAACCAAAAGCGCTGATCTTCCCAGCACTTTTTAGTGGGTTTATGGTGGCCTGGTGGATGAATTGGCATTAGACTCCTCCGTGCTGGCAATGAGCTGTAAACCAAGTTTGTGATGAATCAAGATGGCTGATACCTGTATTGATAAGTGCACACTAAATCTGGGCTTAGTTGTTGCTGCATTTCGAATGTATGCCAGCAAGTCTGTGTTGCCAGGCCTCATCCTGGAGCTACAGGTGTAATCCTGGCCACCCACAGGGGTGCTCAGCCACTCTCATGGTCAGCTATCCAACGAGGACAGATCCCTGACCCAATGGCATTCTGCTCCAGTGGCTTCCCCAGGCTTCTGGCAAAGTTGAGTGTAGTCTGACTGTTGATCTTGTGTCTCTTTAAAATTTACTGGGAATTGGGAACACACATACTTCACTTTTGAGTGAAGCAAGTTGCAGTTGAATGTGCAGTGAGCTCCTCACTCACGATACATACTCTGCTAAAGCCAGTGTGCAGCTCCTACATGTATCTCTGAATCTCTAAATGACAAGACAACATTTGAGTAATCTTTCATTTGGTTTAGCAAAATTATGGTAAAACTGAAGGAACATTGGAAGCCAAAGAATGAGTCAAGATGGCACTGATATTTTTTTTTAATACACATAACAAAATAGAAATTAAAGCTCCAAATTGAGAACCTCAGTAACGTGCTGAATGCCCTCAGAAAAGATAGGAAGCGAAAATTTAAAATTCTGTGATCCCCCCATATCCCACAGTCCTGCGCATATACAAAAAGGATTGACCTCTGTTTCCAGAACCCGCTGGGATCCACAGAGATTTGTACTCAGCACCTGTTGCTGAGGGCTCACTGTACTCAGAGCTGCTCTTGATGTCCCCCTGAACAAAAGCTTGGTTTCTTCTTGGATGGATGTGGAGTGGCTAGGAGAATTGAGTCCTCTTCTTGGAAAGTTGCCACAAAGTATGGCTGCAGTGCAGCTAAGCATATTAACAATCAGTAAAGTAAGAACTGGTGCCATTATTTGTAGTGGTGGTATTACATAATTAGTAATAAGAACAGCAGTACTTGTGAGGGCAGAGTGAGGCATGGGCAGAGCTGCTCACTTTGACACCCTTCTCTGAAATGAATGTCCTTGAGGTCTAAATGATTGAGCTCACTCTTAGGTTTGTGGTATTTAGTGTCCATTAGTAAACATGTCTTTCAGCAAACACTTGTGGAAGTAATTATGGAAATGTAAATTCAAGACTAATGTATGCAACTACTAAAAGTAGTTTTACAATTGTATGGTAGCTGGTGTATGTAAAAACTTTAAATACCAATGTGTGCACTACGAGGGCTAAACTTGAGCGCTTTAGTGATTAATTATAGAACAAAAGAGTTGGAAACCATACTCCATGACACAAGTAAGACATTCATGCAGCTCATAGTTTTTGCAAACCATAAATAAGTCCCTGGAAGAACTCACTAAAGAATAAAAATCCCCAAAGAAACAAAATCAAAAGAAAGGAAAACAAACAAGCAAGTCAAAGGCAGAGTTCTCTGGTTGCCTGCTGCTATCATTCTGAACTGATGTACATCTCTTGGTTCCCATTAATTCTGCTGTGTCCCCTAAGTGTTGTGTTTTGCAACTCTTGGAGGGGGTGAGTAGGTGTAAGAGCAGAGTAGTCAGAGATTTTGATCTTCATAAATCTGTTAGTTCAGTGTGGTGGGATGGCCCTTAGTACATATTTTAGTGTTTGAGTGGGCATATTGTTATTGTGGTGAGGTCCTCTTATTTGCGGTGTTGTTGACATGCAACTTTTACCTCAGAATGATATTTACAGATTGAGCAAAGCCTAGAGCCTACCTTCTTTGTGTGCTGTCGTTTCTCATTTTGTGTGTCAGTAGGAAATGCAATGTGTTTAATCTTACTTAGCATATTGAATGGAGGGAACAAGAGCAGAAGGGTGTGTTGAATCAAACAGTTCCTACTCCTGGGCGTTTGTGCTTGGCAGCCCAGCTTGCAGGTCAGAACCCTCAAGGCAGAAGACTCTGCACAGCTGTGTTGCTGTGGTTTGCCTGCCCAAGTTGGACATGGATGTCTTAGGCAGGAGGGTCTGCACATGACCAAAGAAATGCCTCCTGGTTGTGCTGTGTCTGTGCTGGTGGTGTTGTTCTTCACCACATGTGAAGGCCACCGCTCCTGCTGTCAGCTGTGTCAGGCTGGTGCTGGGACTCCAGCTCTCCTGCACAAGCAGGGGGGACACTTCTGTGCCTTCTGCTGAAGGTCTTGTTCATTTTTTCCTCTCTCAGTTGCAAAGAGATCTGTGCAGGAAAAATTCCTCTAACTTCTGCTGCCATTTGAAAAAGGGCGCATGGAAGCTTGGGGCTATTGCGTCATCATCCTTTATAGGCAACTTGACAGATGCTTGTGGTTCTGCTTCAGAGATGTCTTGAGCACCAAAGCCACCTCAGTTACCTTTTGGATTGTGATTTGGATTTGTGATTTGATGCCACTGTGACTGTGCTACAAAATACTTCATGGCCGTGCAACCCAAAACTTTTTTGTCATTATTGTTCTTCGTATGTTAAAGGTAAATCTGGGCCCAGCAGGTTGAACATAAATATTCAGCCCTGGTGGATGGCTTTGAAAAATATTTGTGGTTTTCCCCCTAAAATATCAAGCTGTCATTAACAGTGGAGAAAAGTAGTGAGACGTACAAAATGGTCAAATCATTGCATCTGTGTCCACGTGTTCACCTACATTTTGTTAGTGTTTGTGTTTGCATTTTCCAAAGCTTTATTACAAATAATCATTGTAATATGTTGTGACCTATAAAATTCCTTTCTGCAGTATCCAAATGGGTGTGAGAAATACCAAAACAAACTCTTCTGTCTAATATCAATGGAGTAAGTGCTGGAGTTAGAAATATTTTTATGAGATCTGTTGCAGTAAAGTACTGTGGGCAGACAAGTAAGCTTCTTCCTATAACCAAATATGAAATTGTCCTGTGTGTATATGTGTGCATAACCAAATATAATATAGGAATGTATATAAAACCATGGTGTCAGGAGAGGAAGAAAACAGTGTATCTTTTTTCACTCACCCAGAATTTTACACAGTTTATAAAACCCCAGTGTTTGGATGTTTTAGGGTGGGTTTTTTTTTAACTTTCTACATCTGTCAGAGAGGGAGATGATTATTTCTATCTTGTCAGGCAGAAAGGTTATTTAGGTGTTCTGAGATATTGTGGCTGAGCTACAAATGATAAAATAATTTAAAAAATACTCTTACTGGGCCTAGTGTAGCAACCATGGAATTGACTGTTGACTTGAAAAACCTTGGACAAGGCTTGCAGTGAAGGATAATCTCAGATGTGGGCATCTCCTTTCCACATGTATTTCTGTTTGAATAGTTTACTAAATGTAATGAAAGGCCCAAACTGTTCATGTGTATTCTGTCAAAAATATGTTACCATCTCTTACGAACAGCTTTAAACCCAGAAGAACAAAGAAAGCTGAGTCTCTAAGAAAGCTGAGTCTCTAAGAAAGCTAAAAAATGGAAGGAACTTTGAAGGTTCAAAATACTCCGAAAATCGAGATTAAAACCAAACAAGGTTAAATGTTGATGCCAAAAAATTGATATATTTTTCTTTAATGGGAAGAGAGGCAAAGAGAAGGAAAAAGTAGAGAAAAGTTAGAAAGAAGGCAAGGT